>JAFIDM010077680.1:0-14437 GCA_023159025.1 Thereuonema tuberculata | reverse complement strand
AAAAAAAAATCAATTAATAGGATTAATATTCTTTAAACTACTTTATTTTGAAATTTAATTCTTCAATTTGCTAATTAGCTTTTCGGTAAGAATTATCGGGAAATAAATCTCGAAATACAGCACTTCCGAGTTCATTCCAAATATTGACACCAGATGGCAGTAGCTGCTTCGCCTTCTTTCTTGTTGTCTAGTGAATTTTGTTTCATTCTAAAACAATACCACCCTTAATCAATAATGCCTAAGAAATGTCCGAAAATACATTAATAGATTATTTTTAGTCTCTTTATAACAAAATGCCCATGACAGTAAGGAACTGGAGCCAGTCTTCATCAATTACTTCTGCCGCTCATGAAAAAATAATAACAAATTAGCGAAACCTTGCAATAAGTGAAAGTGGTTGTAAGATAAAAATGTAGAAAAGATGAAATAACAGGCTAAAATATTTACAGTGAATATCAATGTTTATTATTGACTATATTTTCTGAGTATTTCAACCAATCTAAGAAAAAATGAAAAATAATAAAGAAAAAAATTTGTTTGTTAGGACAACAATGATTTTTGCATTTGTGAAGGAAAAACAAACAACAAAATCCTGTGAAGATTAAATATATTCTTTGTGAGAGACTTTATCAAATAATTTTAACAAGACGTCATTAGAAGATGTCATTAAAAAGTTATCCTGGATGAAAAGGGATGCAAATTTCTTAACTTCTTTTATCAAGACATTTAATAACACTACAGATCAAAATGAAAAGGAATCTGAGAATGATTAAGAATGAAACGTTATTAAATTTTGTTAAATAAAAATTTATTCCTGATTAAATTATTAATCTCGTTGACTTTTCATATGTACCGTACATTTTCTAGGAGAATTTTATGTTATGATACAGAAATTTTGATAAATTGCTGACCTTCACCAAATGGTATTTGCCTTCACGTTCTATAAATGGGAGCTTCTATTCAAAAAAAAGCTTGAGCTATAGATGAAACCTCCCATTTACGGACCGAGAAGGTGAACAATTACAGAAGGAAAAGAAAAAGAACGCAGAACAACATAGATAATGAAAAGTAAAAATCTAAAAGAAAAGGTTTTAAACATGAGAGTGGTACCTTCTTCTTCAAATATTAAAGTTGATAATTGAATAAAATATATCCACTTTTAAAATATAGTTAGTCTGCAATTCTCAGATCAAAAGGCATTTTTGTGATTATTAAATTTTAATATTTAAACAAATTAATAAAATTATTCAACAATATAGTCACTTAAATTCCTCATGTAAGCAAAAAAAATGACAAAATTAATTTAATAACTCCTTAGGTGAAATTATTACAAAACATGAAAATTCGAACATCTTTTTATTAATAATTATGCTTTTATCTTACATTTGAGCAGTTAATTTGATAAACTGACTGTTCTGGTTTTATTAGTTAAGCAAATGATGCTTTTCTGTTCGAGACGAGAAATTTGTAAAAACAGGAGGAACATCTCCATCTAATATTAGAAAATATTGAAATGGGAATTTTAATGTAATATAAATAATGCTGGTACTTCAAGCATTATTCTATATTATCTCTAAAAGTTTTGAATGCATTTTTATCATTATTTAAAAAAAAAAATACATTTGTCAATCTTTAGAAGTTATTAGCTAGAATGAAAAATCAAATTAGATAATAATTTTGATGGATTTTTTTTTCAATCACACACTTTGGTAAGGTAAAAACGAAATTTCGAATACCTAATTAAAAAGAAGTCAAAAAAATTAATCACAATGTAATTTTAGATTTGTAATTGTATTTCATATTCAAGTTGAAGAAAATTTCTTCACCTTCTATTACTGTCATGAAACTCTTAAACAATGCTTTTAAGTACAAATATTTGATAAATTTCCATTGTATGTCTTTTAAAATCTCATGAATAAAGTGAAACGTACTGGAATGAGAAGAGCCATGTAAAGATCCTATGATAAAGGGCTGGAATCTATAAATATTAGAAAAAGAAACCTTTTGACTTAAAGGAAGTAGATCTTCACGGCTTTGAGCATAATAGTGGTGGGATCTGATGATAGATCCACACGATCTCAGCAAAAAAACTTTTAAATGAAGGAATTTGGTGAAAGTAATGGACTACTTAATGGATAAAGTCGCTTACGTTATCATCTCATCGTATTCCTGAATTTGTAGAAGATGGTGTCTCAGTATCGTAAGCATTAGACTATTGAAGAGAAAGTGTATACGATTGTGTTTCTTGTTAAAAGTGAGCCGTTATGAAAGTCATGGCAACTATTTTTTATCTGCCAAACATGCGACACCACTGCAATTCCAGAATACATGTTTGAAACCTTGTTGGAAATGCTTCTGATTGGCACCACTAACATGGTCTGGATCGATAGAGGAACGTCAGGGGAAGATACGTGTTTGGAAATCATCGTTTAATAAGGCAATGCAATGTAGCCAAGGAAGAAAAAGTAACACAGGAGTACTAACACCCCTCCAAGTAATCTCCAAGGTTGTCCACCCATACGTTGCCAGAAGGCGGAGAATACCGTTGGTTGCATGTGCTTGCTCTCGTCAACGCCGTCAAACTTTCGTCTTCGTTCGCAAGCGTTTCCCACTCAACTGCAGCTTGAGTTTTGGAATCAAATCAAATTCGCATGGATTCCGCTCTGGCGAAGGATATTCGAAGACTTCCCACCCCATCGACATAACAAAGCCTGTGAATGAGCTGCTGTGTGACATGTGGCGTTATCGTAAAGAATGATGGCATTGGACAGCAGCAGTTTCTAAACTCTGGCAACGTGCGATAGACAATCTTGGAGATTACTTGGATGGTTCTTTGCAATATGTATTGAGGATTCCTGTGTTCCTTTGTCTTCCTTGCCTTATTAAACGATGCATTGCCTTATTAAACGATGATTTCCAAATACGCATTTCCTACTTGTTCAATGACGTTCCTTCACTGACCCAGACCACGGTAGCGGTGCCAATTAGAAGCACATCCGACAAGCTTTCAAACATACACTGTCCGGCCACTATATTAGGTGTACCCCTACTGTGCGCACAAATGCTGTCTCATAACAACTCTTCAAGCCGGTGGGGACAGTGTCATGGTGTGGGGGATGTTTTCCTGGAACACGTTGGGTCCATTGATATCTCTGGAGGTACGTCAGGATGCTAGATCATATCTAAACATCGTAGCTGACCAAGTGTAACCGTACAGTTTATCCTCATGCAGATGGCTACTTCGCCGGTAGGATAATGCGCCGGTGTACAAAGCCCACATCACTATGGGATGGTTTGAGGAACATGACTAGGACTTTTCCTTGCTGCAGTGGCCCGCTCCGTTCTCGGATCTTAACCCGATTGAAAATTTGGCCCTAGTAACGTGTTGGACCTCCTTTAGCCCTGTTAAGTGGAAATACTCAAGATATTCTTCATTATTTTAACCTCCTTCCCATTCCTTGTTCTGTATCTTTAGAGCTTTATCTGAACAGAAAACTTTTGCAAAGCTTATTCTTAAAGTTTAATTTTTCCTTCGATTACAGAAAAACACATTCACTGAAAATTGCGAACATTTCTTCAAGACATTTAAGATAGCAATCGTCACAAGTGAAAACTTTCATTTCTTGTGGGTTTAAGGTTTGGTATTCAATATATTTTTTTATTTTATTTAGTTATATTTTTCTCTCCTTGTATGCCTCAAGTTGTTGTTTGGGTAACAGGGTCTTCAGCTGCCGGGTTTTCATTCAGAAGAAAACAGATCCACACAAATCTTAATGTATAAAAATGAATATTTGTTGGTCCAGTAAGCTTGTTCCTACACCATTCATCAGATTGCGATGAAACTTTGGTGAGTTGATGTGCGCACGCCCGCAAAGGTTTCTGAATTAGTAGAACCATTTTGCAACATCCGGTGTGCGAGGCGTTTCAACAAATGAATGTATTTCCGGTTTCAAAGTTTGCAGTTTCCGGTGCGACTCGAATTTGCAATGACTATCAACAAAGGACAGGGACAATCGCTACAAGTGTGTGGGACTAAATTTGGAAAATCCATACTTGACACATGGACAGCTGTATGTGGCTTGCTCACGCTTCTGATTTATTCGTGTATGCACCAGACGGAAAAACAAAAAATATTGTGTATCCAAAAGCACTTCAATAAAGAGAATTAAAACACAAATATTTCTTCCTTTGAGTGGCATTGCAACGCATGCCGGGTACAGTTAGTAATAAATAAATAAACAAATAAAATTAAAAAAAATAACTGAAAAGAGTTGTAAGAGTTCAAGGATTTTTAGAGTATTTTAGGAAAAATGAAAAAAATATAGAAAAAAAAGGATATATTTTTGCATATTTTTCAGGTTCTACTGCCATACCATATTCGCTCAAGAACTGTTGATTTGCGCACTCAAGTCATTATAATTTCAAGTCAAAATTATAATTTGGCGTAATGAGACTTAAGTGAGATAGCAGAAGTATAAAAAAAATTTATTCGCCAACGTATTTATTATCCAAAATAGGCTAATTTGATAAATCTGTTTCTAAGAAATATTAGATTGACCATAAATTATTTAGATAGGAAGTGTTACATATTCGCCTGTAGTAAAACCATAGCTCTTTCATAAAACATGTCACTAAAATGGGGTCTGTTAAAGGTAAACGCATTTTTAACAGTAACGTACAGAATACGCTAAAGATATTCGCGCTGTGTTTTTATAGTCTCAGTGCAGCCCTTTTTCATTTTGAAAAATGAAATTTCTGGCCAATTCTGTTCCTGTCTCAGTTTTTGGAAAGAACAAATATAAAAATTTGAAATTTCGTTTTAGCTTTGTTGATACATTGTCATTCTCTTGTACAACGCTCAATTTCTCCCTAGTGGCAGATTTCGGAACTTTTTTTTTTTTTTTTTTTTTTTTTATGGAATCCTTCTATTTTTTTAAGTGACATTGCACTGAAGAGTTGGAGATGCAGAAATCCTTGAATTACAGCCACCCACATTACATCCAGCAGAGATAGTAGATTGTTACAATGAAAAATCCTGTTGCTACTCATTGGACCAACGGAGAAGAAGCCATTCCCTGTCATTTAATCTTTCAAAAACTACTGTATTTATCCTTCAAAGTTTTCGAGACTTTGTAAGAGTTTACAGGGAAGATTTGATTGATTTTGAGGCTGATCGGAGAAAAGAGCTACAGAACCTTCAACTTAATAAAACAACTATTTTATTTTATTTATTTTTGAAAGAACTATTTATGTTCTCGTACAGTGGTGGTCAAAATTATAAGGACAAGGGAAAAAATCGCCAAACTTGGTTACAGTTGGCTGGAAAATTATGCAAATTTTATGGCTGGAAACCAACGATAAATGCACCATTTTTTATTAGTTTTTATGGAAATATATGGGAAATTCATATTCATAAAATGTATTTTGGATTTAGACAGCACTGTGATATGGACAAAATTATAAGGACAATGCTATTTGTGTGTTCTAAAAAGCAAAATTTGCATGTTTTTTGTTCAGCACACGGCACTCCCAGACGATATAAATGCATAGTAAGAGATTGTGAACGTCGTATTCTATTTTTATCAGTCATGCCACTAGGTACGAAACTTTCGGAGTTTTAGAAAGGGAAAGTGGTTGCTTTTAAAACTTCAGGACTTACTCTACATCAAATTTCGATAAAGCTGAATAGATCGAGAACGGTTATTTATAATTTTCTTAAAAATCCCGAAAAATATGGACGGCAAAGACGTATAGGTAGGCCATCTTCTGTTTCTGTGCCTGTGGAAAGAATGATAATAAGCCGAGCTTGCTCCAAAAAACAAACATCAACGGAAATTAAACGGGAATTAAACTTACGATGCAGTGTTCGAACTGTTCGACATGTTTTACAAAAAGAAAAAAAGGTTCGTTAGGAAAACTTAGGTCACGACCACCTCTTACAAAAGTTCATAAGAGACTGAGGATGGAGTTTGTCAAAAAATGCATTACTATGGAAAAAGAAGTGCGATGATATTATCTTTTCTGATGAGAAAAAGTTCAATTTGGATGGACCAGATGGTTTTCGCTACTTCTGGTATGATTTCCGTAAAGAAAAAGAAATTTTCGCAAACCATAGATTTAGAGGTGGCTCAGTGGCTGGTCTGAAGAGGTTTCGCAACTGGCGGAACCACTGCAATAGTTTTTGTGCAGGGCAAAATGAAGTCTGAGAGTTATATTTACATATTGGGCAATAATCTTTTATCAGAAGCACCGTCAATTACAAGTGGAGACTTTTTGTTCCAGCAGGACAATGCCTCAGTACATGTTTCTCAAACTTCAGAAGCATGGTTTGATGCTAATTTCGTGAAATTACTTGATTGTCCGGCCAGAAGCCCAGATCTAAATCCAATGGAAAACCTGTGGGGTATTCTGGCACACGAAGTATACAAAAATGGTGTTCAATATCAAAATAAGCAAGAACTCATGTCCTCCATCGAAAAAGCCTGGAAAAACATTTCTAAAAACATTTTCTTAAGGAACTGTGCAACTCTATGACGTCAAGACTGATGAAAGTGATTGAGAAGAAGGGGGAGATTATTAATTATTAGTATGTTTTAGGCCAAAAACATTCATTGTCCTTATAATTTTGGCCAGTTTTTACAATGACATTTTTTGTTTAATACGGCAAATCATTCATATTTTGCATTTTCCAATGTTTTGCATTCTACAATGATTTCTAGCTTAAAAAAGCATTTTATGTATACATTTCACTTTATTTACTTCAGAAATAATTTTTTTCTGTGAAATTTTCAGTTGTCCTTATAATTCTGACCACCACTGTATGATATTGGTATTCGATAGTTGCTATGCCAACTATACCTTGTTATTTTATATTCTGAATCGTACAGCAATTTATTTCCTTATTGAATGAAATGAAAAATCTCGAAATACTTTCATTTCCAATCTTAAATAAATGTTCTTTAATATGCAGTACTAGCAAAATCCTCGTTCTTCGTACGGGTTACAATGATGTGAATGAGACAGAAATTTCAATATCTTGTAAGATCACTTCGAAATTGCAGGGTAAAACATTACAGATCTCTTAACTCAGGTGTATTAAGGGGTCATGGTCACTCCCATCCCAAATAAAAAAGTTTATTTTTATACTTTTTACATTGACTACACTACGGAACCCCCACATGCCAAATTTCAAGTTTGTAGCATATTGGGAAGTATACTGCGAACATTTCGAACATTTCAAAGCATTTCGAATAGAAACACATTTTGTTATAGATGAAAATGGGAGAAAACAATTGCTATTTATTTTCTTAACTAAACAGAAGAGTCTTATAAAAGTAAATGTATTTAATGAACTTCTTCTTATTTAATAGTTATTTCTGTTGAATAAGGAAATAACAACATTAGATGAAAATATAATTTTTGTTATTGGATAAAAAAAACAAGATTCTTTTAAAATATGTAACCAATAAAAAATGTGTTCATATTTCTAATATTGAAAGTCGATATTTTGATAATATTTCTCGAATTTTAAATTTCTATTTATTTTTATTTAACTAACCATATTGACACAGATTAAATATTCCAGCACCTATAATACAGGAGTAATTTTGTAATTACACCTAATAGGACTGGCTAACATTTAAAAAAAAAAAAAAAGAATTCCTATTTCTCCCACACATAGTTATTATTAGCATTATTTTTAGAGTAAATTAATTAAACATCAGGATCTATTTTTTCCAGCTCTAACTAAAAGTTTAGAAATGGAAAAAAGGTTAGAAAAGTTCGCTCTTTACAAACATTGTAATACAGAATATGCAGAAAAGTAGTTTATATAAAATGTAAAATCAATTATAAAACAACGAAAAATCTAGAAGTGATTGGCTATTTTTTTTTTTTCGATTAAGACCTCAGCTCGGGCCCCATTGAATGTCGGGCCCCGGTACTGAGGAAAACCACTTTGCTAATCTCCCTCTTGCCAACGTTTGATACTTGTAGCAGCTGTCGCCAGATGTCGCTATGTGACGCTGTCAATTTGAATAGTTGAAGCGTCTAAATTATAAAATATTTCACATAGTCGTGAGACAAGAAATTATTTAACTTTTTTCTTTAATTGAATGACTGTGCAATTGTTTCTTAAGCAACTCATTAAACGTTGAGAAATTTCGTAATATTATAAAAAAATTGGAAACACGAGGGAAAAAAAAGGCGGGAAAAAGTCATTCTGAATTGAACAGTATTTTTAGAAGGATCTATCGAATTATAATTTTTGTTCAAAACTAATGTAAATTATTAAGAAATGAAAACCATAGACTGTCCTTAAATAAACAAACCACGCCTTTTGAGTTAGTCAACATAGGGAATCGAGAAATAAATATTATATAGTAGATAGATATTTAGTTGTTATTTAAAATAACAATTTATTTCATATTAGTTTTCAGTTATTTTAGACTAATGCTTTGTTTAATTCTGGCCTTTAATAAAGTGATTATTGAGAACCAGAACAGTTTTTTTTATTTAAACCAACTGTTATTTATACTATATGCTGTCTTGTGTAATTCTCAATTTATCTCCATTTAAATTCAATTGCCTTCAAAACTCTTCATAAAAAATATTCTTATTCAAAACCAAAACCTAAGCTGAAAATGATTAAGAATCTGTAGCTGAACCCAAAAGCCGTGATAATTTCAATTCTTGCAAAACAAATTGAGAAATTTTTCACTAACTTAGAACTAAAGTGTTAAATCGATTTGATTTCATGAAAATATTTTATTTAAAAACATACAAAAAATAAAAATAGAATAAAACAAATTTTAATAATAAATTGTCTTTGTAATGAACACGCATTGTTTGTTGTTAATACATCATCTGATATCGCATTGTATGGTTCCGTCTGCCATTGGACTTCCACGAAACAAACAAATCTTACATCGAATATAACATTAAATTCCTGATTAAAATATTGATGGAAGGAAATCAATAAAACTGACTCAACCTGAATTCTAAAATATTATTAAATTGTTTGCATCGAAAAAGACCTTTTTGTTGGACGTCGTCGTCAGTTGATGCCAAGGGGTTTTGTAATCTACGAATGAATATCGTTGTAATATAAATGTGTTTTTGATAGGAAATTATTAAATGAATATGTAAAAATAAACAATTATAAATTTGTTTCCACTGAAGAATACTCTCCCTTTTTCATTTTCCTTTTATTTGCAAACAAAGGTGTTCATAATAAATTTAATTATCAACAAAGAGGACGCACTACTGTAGTGTTGGCATGTTTCATTTTGAATTTGGACACAGAGTCACAAATGTGGGTTATTGTAGCATTATGTTATTTATTTATAGTTTTTATTTATAGCTTTTTTTAAAAAAATATTATTTGTATTGGTTTAACCCCATTCTAATATCAACATTGTACTGGCACCGATAGAATCATTTGTGTTGAACGGATAATGATTTTTTTTATTAGTAATAAATCAAAATTTCAACACAGCATTCTCCGAATTTATTGATATCCCATTCTCATCGTCTATTTTCAAAAGTACCTTTTATTATTGAATATTTTATTGTATAAAGCGAAATGATACTAAAGTATTTTATTTCTCTTCTAAGTGTAAATACTGAAAAAAATCCCATCACAGAATTTATTTGTAATAGATGTTTTAATGGTACAAATATTTATCAAACTCTTACATGTTTCGGAATTATTTTTCTGTTATATTTTCAAAGAGAAAGTGAAACTGTAACAAAAAAGATAGTTATAAAACATGTAAGAGTTGAGTAAAGTCCCGTTAAAATATCTATTACGTATAAACTTCTCTAAATTGTTAAATATTAGGAAATACCATAGTTTTCGGTAATTGGAAATTATTTATTTAATTCGCTAATGGATAGAGGATAGAGAAAAAAAATGCATTAGCCGAAATTATATAAGAATTCAGATCTCAAATAAAGAATCGAGCTCAAAGGCGCATTCTTTACCAAGTGTAACATTCCAGAAGTTAATTTGGGTGCTTCTTTCTTCTGTCAGTTTAGTACAAATCGTTCCTCTTTGGAAGATTATTCTGTGACTTTCAGAAATTGCAAGGAACAGAATAGTTTACTTGAGCAGCTGAAACATGAATCATATCAAAATCTAATGCAGGAGATTAATCGGTAAAATTTCAGAATATAGTCTCCGCAATGGCCACCCGATAGCCACCTGCCGTTGCACTATTTTGAAGATGGCGGATAATGTGAAACGAACAATTGATTAATAGTATTCTTATTTCAAAATGGTTTTGCACGATCTTTTACTAGAAACACTAACCCTCATCTGGCTAACTGCGATCTTGATATCACACGGCAGCCGGCCATTAGGGGTGCCATATTCTCAAGTTTAATCATTAATCATGTAATAATGACATCTGTAGAAATATCATTATTCTTCATCTAAGGAAACTTTTGGCTAAATAGAAAAAAAAAAAAAAAAGACTTTTTCCTGTTATTAAGTCTTACACTTGAAGATTTTCCAATAAATTTTGTAAGTTTTTTTTTTTTTTTTTTTTTTTTTTAATATAAATCAAATGGACAGACGAATAGTTATAGGATCAACTTACTTTTCATTTTTTTTCAATGATATTAACAAAACTTTTATTATTAAGTTAGATTAGTAAACTAAATCCGTATGAGTTTAAATAAAGGTCGATTTGGAATAACAAATTAAAGGAATGTTTTTATTCAGCTGTTGACAATTTAGTGAGAATGAAGCAGACATTTTCAACTCAATATCTTTTAGTGCCAAAGTATGAAAAAAAAGTCATTATTATGGTTTTTCTATTATTGTATATTGTTGATTGTGTTTTGCTTTTGTGGGGTCCGCTTCCGGGAGCAAGAGTGGGATTCTTATATGTTCGCACCTTCTGAGTCTGTCATCGGTGGAGTTTGTCTGGCTGATGAGTCCTACAGAGGACGAAATGGCCGTCTCGAAATCAACCATGTGACAGATCGAGGTGCGAAATCTTTTTTGATTCCTGTGTGCCTTCCGTAGTTGCCATTTTGTTGAATTCTTAGGCACGTAAAATTTGTTATTAATTAAAAAAAGTCACTATATTTGCTTAGGACATTCTTTGTGGTTAGAAGCTCAGCGATTCAATATTATTATGATGTTGCTGTTGTTGTCACTATTTGGGTGAGCGTCAGACTTGTTTCCCAATCTCCCTTCATTCCCCTAGCTGTATCAGCTGATGTGCCGCAGGTCCCTTGGGTCTTCATTCGTATTCATGGATTAACCTTTTACCTTTTATTACCAAACTTGTAGCAGAAGGTCTAAATGCAAAACAAACAAACAAAAAGTTCTTTCTATTTCGACGAGTCAAAAAAAAATAAAGATTTAAATATAAAGATTTTTAAAAATAAAGATTTTTCAAAAAAAAATTAGTAAAAATTTAAGTAAAAATTTAGTAATTTTATGTATACCGGTATATATGAATATATGATTTATAAGGGAAAAGAACGTTATGGATTACAAACTTTTACAGGATTAAGATTCAAAACAAAAAAATTAAAAGAAATTTAGATAAAAAAAATTTTTTTTAAAAATCTCAGAAAAACTGACAAAAAACTTATTTGTAATCATTTATTATCTTTAATGAATAGGTTAAAATTCTACTTATTGTAAAAATTCATTGATTTATGTTTTCATTTTAAAAATCTCAAACTTGGTCTTAAAAAAAATCATCTTTCAGAAATAAGATTTCATTTTTATAATCTTTTTTGTTTTTTTGTACTAATTTATTTTGTTTGTACTGAAAAGATTTCAGCCAAAACCTTTAATTTTAAATAAGATACAAATAATAAAGGACTATTTCTAATTAAGCATAAATAAGAAGGAGCATTTACTATTTTTATTTAATTTAATTTATACTTATTCTATTTTACTCATGAAACCCACCTTTTAAAACTGTTAAAAATCCCAATGGAACAAAGTCACTTGTGTTTTGACACATTTCTCACAGATCAACTTGTGTTCCCCAAAAAACATGTGTAGTATTTAAAGAGATCACAAATACAATACCCGCTCGATTATACAAAGTGTATAATTAAAATTAAACAACACAGAACCTAAAGATAATAGCAGAAAACCTAGAAAATAATATGAAATAAAATGTTTGATTCAAATCATATTTGATTTTATTTTTAGGAGAAAAAAATATAAAAAATAAGAAATGATCAAAACAAAACAAAACCTAGCAGGACTGGAATTTTAAATTTAGAAATAAATAAATAAAAAAAATAAAAACTAATAATTTTTTTTTTTTTTTTTGCCAACGCCCGGGCTCTTAGAAGTTAATCTTTTTGGCCTCAACAAGGGGCGAGAAATGTGAGCATTTAGCCGTCGTAACGTAGCCCAGGGTACGCCATAGGAGACAGCTCACGCTATACCCGCAGAAACAGACGAAACTCAGAAGAAAGAAAGGGAAACAGCCATGCCACTGCCGGGATTCGAACCCAGATACTGACGCACTGGTCGCCACGGCTGACCGCCGCCGAGACCGCACGACCACGTCAGCACGGCAAAACTAATAAAAATAAGAAGGAAAAAATTAAATAAGAAAGGGACTAAAATAGGAAGTTAAAGAAAATAAACTATACAATAAAGAAAATAAAAAAATCTGAAAATGTTTAAGTAAAAAAAAAAATAACGCTTTTAATTATAAGGAATTAATAAAAGTAATAATAATAAATGTTATTAATGACTATATTATAACTCTTGTAGATATTATAGTAGGATAATGATATTAATTATTATTACTGATTTTATTTTAAAAATTAATATAAAATTGTTCTTAGTTAATTGCCAGAACTCGTTGATAGGGATTTCTCTGTCCCTAACGAGACTGTACTGTATTATCATTTTAAATAAAATAAAAAAATATTATTATTATTATTATTATTATTATTATTATATCGAAAAATTTTCAAACCATGGGTTTCCCCAGCTAAGACAATATGGCGGGTCAAAGACCAAAGCACATATTGCCAAGTGTATTAAAAAAAAAAAAAAAAAATTTGGAAGAATAGTTAGGGATGTGTGGTTGTGTCCATAAATTTCCGAACTATGCGTGTTGTGTTGAGTACCACAGCCTTCTGGACTTGTGCATAAGTGTTTTTATGAAGTCCTAGTGTGTTGAGGCTGTGGTGCAATGTGTGAGGCACCAGACCATTAGCGGACATGATGATGGGTACAACACGTACACGGTCCTGCCTCCACTGCTTCTGGAGCTCGTGTGCTAAGTCTGTGTATTTACTTATCTTGTCAGCGTGAGTTTTCTGCATGTTCTTGCTGATGGGAACTGCAATATCAATGAGATAGGTCTGTTTGTTGACCTTATCAACTAGTGTAATGTCAGGTCTGTTGTGATGTATAGTTTTGTCTGTGTGAATGGGACGGTCCCAGTATAGCTTATGTGAGGGTGACTCTAGTACGCTTTGTGGTGTGTACTTGTAGTATGGGACCGTGTTCTTAATAAGTGAATGTTTGTGTGCTAGCTGTTGATGAACGATCGACGCTACCTGATTGTGTCGGTGGAGGTAGTCTGTTTGGGACAGAAGGGGACAGCCAGATATTATGTGGTCGATCGTCTCATGTGTAGTGTGGCATTTCCTGCATCTGTCGTCGTCTGTGTTTGCGTCGTGTAGAATGTGTTTCTTGTAATTGAGTGTGGGGATGACTTGGTCCTGTATCGCGATCATGAACCCTTCGGTCTCCCCAAACAGCTCACCACTCGTCAGCCATCTGTTCGACGCTTCCATGTCGACATGAGGTTGGCTGAGTTCGTGGCGATGTCTGCCATGCAGTTCCTTACGAGCCCATGATTCACGCAGCTGCTATGTGTGGGTGTCAGGACTGGTGAGTGTTAGAGAAGGGTTTGCGAGGTCCAGGGGTGTGAAGTGTGTATCAGCCTTGACAATAGCTGAGTGGAGTGAGGAGTGCTGTGCTCTTTGGTGGAAGTGTTCCCTAAGTGTGTGTACTTGTTTTTTTGTGTAGGGTGATGAGATTGATTAGTCCTCGGCCTCCCTTCTTGCGGGGAAGAGTCATCCTTTCCGTAGCGGACTTCGGGTGGTGCATGTTGTGTTTCGTGAATGTAGTGCGTGTTGTGCGTTGTAGTGCTTCGAGTTCAGTGTTTGTCCATGAAATTATGCCGAACGAATATTTTAGTGTGGGGACGGCAAAAGTATTAATGGCTTTAATTTTATTTCTGGCATTCAGTTGTGTTTTGAGGATGTTGTTAACGCGAGCACAGTATGTTTTCTTGAGTGCGTTTTTGATGTTTGCGACGTGTCGAATTTCTTAACGATGAAACGCCGAAAAGTCGTTATGGTTCAAAATTTTTTATAATTATTATTTATCATTATTATTATTTAAAAATAAACCATACACTGAAAAAAATAA
>JAFIDM010077679.1:0-10910 GCA_023159025.1 Thereuonema tuberculata | reverse complement strand
CAGCTACATTCAGCATTCTAATAGCTACATTCAGCATTCTAATAGCTTTGTAGTATATCCAAAATTGAACTTATCACAAACACTACAAGGAATTTATATAATATTACTCTGCTCCTTAATACTATTCGTAGAAGAATTAAAAATAACGGTGTACTTACATTTGTTGACAATCTGTATATTCAGCCTACGTAATAAATCTCTAATGGGACCATTTATTGAATGAACATATGGGATAACAACAAAAATATTTTTTGTCGATCCTGATTTTTAGTAGTTTTTTTTTAAAACTCCAAATTTCTTCTTATAAAAATGCTTTCCTTATTGATCATCCTGATGGGGTAACTATTGCCAAGGAATAAATTCTTGATATGTAATTTCTTTACATACAAATTCCTTAGTTGAAAAAATCATGTAAAACATTTCTTTTCATAGATTAAGGATTATTAAAAAGATAATTCAATACAATGTTGCTCTGGGTCTTTTTCAATACCATTTCTATTGAATTGTCCCTTATTTTGACATTGCAATCCTAATTCTCTATTTTCAATTTAAAAAATGGAGTTTAAAATATATTAAGAATCAGGATCCACATAAAAAGTTTTTTGCTATTACCCGATATGTTATGTAATGAATGGACTCATTACAGATTGATTATGTAAGACGCCATTATTTTTAATTCTTCTATGAATAATATTATGGAGCAAAGCAGTATCATATACATAAAATATCTTGTAATGTTTGTGATAAGTTCTTTGTTGGATGTACTATTAAGCGATTAGAATGCCGAATGAAAAACATGAATATTATTTTAAATGTAAGAGTTTAGATAAGTCTGCATTATTCAACTATGAAGTGAGCACGGGACATCAACCTCTTTTCCGAAGGGTGAGGGTAGCGGTGAGAAGTGGAAACAGAATATCATAAAAGAATATTCATAAAAGAATCCTTCCTCATAGCAAGAACACCTTCTGTTAACAAGAGACTTTTCTACTAACATATGACTCGTTACTTAACTAACGAAAATTTCCAATCATTCGGAACTGATGAAGGCTAATATCCGCAACGTGTTCGTATTTCGTAATCCGACAAATTAAGATGATACCTTTTTAATAAGAGTTTTTTTCAACTGTGTTTCTATTCGTTATATAAATTACCTGCAATTTAGATTTTCTTCCATCATTTCATTAAAACAACTTCTTTCACACTTGACTACATCCACTTGATTAGCAGTTGGTCTCAAACGATGGTGAACACGAACAACCTTAAAATACAACATTTTTAGTTTCCGTGGTTTTTAATCATAAGTTTTCCAACATGCAAAAAACATTTAATAATTTAGCTACTTTTTCTAAAAACAGATGAAAAAAATTAAGTTTGCTGACTATTTCCTATTTGGAAATTATTGCATCTATATTTACGATGAAAAATAATGAAAAATGAAATAATAACTATATCCAAATAACTATGAAATTGTATCTAGCTTCTTGATATTCATGTTTTCTATTTAGCAAGAAGAATTACTTGCTAATAGCTAATTGATTCTATCTCCCTTTTTGTTATCCAGAGACGGCTTATCAATGAAAAACCTTTATTAATTTTAAGGGGGGTATTAAATGTAGTTTTGATGGTTTTAGCATAGAATTAAAAATCTCAAGTATTTTGGAAAATTCACAATTTCAACTTTTGTTTCACCTCAGTATCGGCACTAAGCACTTACCAAAAGAATGTACACCCATTCATTATGCGGTCACGCCATGTTTGGGCTTTGGAAACTGGTGTAGCTTACACGACTGTTTTAAGATAGGCCCAGAGAAAAAAGGTCCTGAGGATTTAAGTGGAAGGAGCTGGCCAAGCTTTGGTAATCTAAATGGCCAGGATAGATGCAGTAGCTACACCATAGCATACATCTCTGATAATCATTCTGTAGCACCTTAAGAAAGCGTTTCATGTTATTCTGTTGTTCAGTCCATGTTCGTCGGGACATTTTCGTTATTTTGCAATGTTGGACCTTCAAGTTTGACCAATCATTTCAGGACTACCCTGTATATTTGGCTTATTATTGAACTTAACTATTCAATACAATGGAGGTCAATGGTAAGAAATATTAACGTATACTGCTAAAGTAGCTAGAGCTTAGCTAAAGCTTAGCTACAGTTAATAGTTCATTTAAAAAATTGCTCCTAAAAAAAAATAAATATACAGCCTATAAGAAACGAGAATTCGGTTATAATAAACTGGTTTATTATGACGCCAACCAGTTCATCAGAAATGAATTATTAATCTTTTCCAAATATTTCTTTAATTGGTCTATATATGCTGTTGCCATTACAGAATTATCCTTAACGTCAGTTAACTGATAATTAACAGGAGGAAATATCTTACTTATAATGTAGGGTCGTGAATAATTTTCACTAAACCCCTTAGTTTTTTGCTTTATCCTGCACCTAATGAGCTTTCAACAATACTCTACCATCTAAGTCAAATGACACATCTTCCCGATGTAAATCATATCTTCTTTTATTCCGAACAGCTATCTTGTGCCTATCAAGTTTTATATCATTCATTATTTTCTTAAATTGTTCCTGAATAGTTTCTTGAACTAAATTTTCCTTTCATTATCTCTAACAAAATATTCTCTTCCAGTCATTGGACAGGCGGGACTCATTCCTGTCGAATCATTAACAGATCCACGAATACAAAACAAAACTTTCTCTATCATAAGATCCCAATTTTTATGTTTTTGCTAATATATAAGTTAGAAATGTTAAATAGTTTAATTGATCTTTCACGTGGATTTTACATGATAATAACTTGTAAAAATATGTTTTATGTTGTAGTGATTATAGAACTCATTAAATAAACGGGATGTAAATTTAAAACGATTATCAAAATAATGATTCTACATGGAAATCCCCAATTTAAAAATACAGATTGTAAGAATTCTATACATGTTTTTGCATATGCTGAACGCATTGGTTTACATTCTATCCATCCACTACAAACGTCCTGTAGTAGAATTAAAAAAAAATTCCTATATTGCTTCAAATATAATTTCACTAACTTTAAAAATAAATTATAATTATATATTTATTGAAATGTTTTTTACTGGCCGAACACGAGGCGATATTTTGGGACAATCAGGTCCAATTTGATTGCTGGCAACCGTTTGCCCCAATTTGATTGCCCCAACCTGAACAATATTGCCCCAATTTTATTGTCGGTACCAAAGGAACAATATTGGTCCAATATTAGTTGGTTCAAAATATTGGTGGTACGAAAGCGAATCAAATGAACGGATGAAATCACGTGACAATGTGACGTCAGAGGAAGGCGGGACTTGGAAAATCGGAAAATCACTCGCTCCCGCCGACATGTTTTGTGAGAGAGAAGGCTTAAAATCTGCAACATGGGCGGCCCAAAAAAGATAATTCAAACAATAATATTTTGTCAATTGATAATGAAAGAATCTTAATGGATTTCTACCGCGGTAAGGCGTTTAATACTCGATCGATTCTGTCCGTTCGTAACACGTTTAGGCTTAACCGCAGGTACGCTTGCACTGGATAGCTCCAGATAATAAAAAGGATTTACAGAGCCTACTAAATACGGCAGGAAGCTTCGCAAAAGATTTTCAAATGGAATTCAATTGCAACAAAAGCGAAGTAATAAATTGTAATGTACTTGAGAAAAACTACTGGCAAATTAATAATCGGGAAATTAAAGAAACCAATGAATATAAATACCTAGGAATATTAATAACAAATGAGGGACAAATCTTTAAAAAACATACAAACAACACAATAGCTAAAGCAAATAAACTAAGTGGATGGATAAGGGGCATATGTAATAAAAGCTACAATAAAGTAGAACTAGGTAGAATATTACGGAAATCATTGGCTGTGCCTGTTCTAACATATGGTAACGAAACTATAATTAATACAGAAACCGAACTTCAAAAATTGACAAATATCCAAAACACGTTTGGAAGAAAACTAATAGGAGGGAACAATTTGACACCTACTACGGCAGTTCAAAGTGAAATGGGGTGGTCATCGTTCTTTAGCAGAGAAGCTTCAAGCAAATTAAAATATATGGGGAGGTTGACTTTCATGAATAAAAATAGATGGTCTAGAAAGGTGTTTGAAAATACAACAGAAAAAAGCAAATGGGTAGATAAATTAGAATATTTAGCAGAATATTACGAAATAGAAGAAATTAGATAAACATTGAATCGGAAAAAAAATGGCACCATCTTATTAAAAAATGTGTAAAAAGTACAGAATTAGAACAATTCGTTGATTCTATTAATTAATGCAAAACTTTACCATTAGGGTTTAAAAATAAAAGGGCTCCCCTATATCAGGATATTTATGATAATTCCTATAGAAGTTCTTTACTTTCCCAGTGCAGAACGGGATCATTGGCGCTAAATAAAAGAACAGAAAAATGGTCTGAAAAGGGGCCAATATGTTTAAATTGCGATAAAAATGAAGAGGAATCTTTAAAACATTTCATCTTAAGATGTCCATGCTTCGGAAAAGAGAGAACCGAACTCTTAAAAAATATTAACATAAACCCAAATAACTGGGAAGAGGATGAATTACTGGATCATATATTAGGATTCAAGAGAAAATTAGATCTGAATAAAATTAAAAACTTCTTAAAACTTGCTTGGATTAAGAGAGAAACTCTAATAAATCCTTAGGGTATCCTGTCTGAACAGGAAGTGCGTTTTAAAGCATATCCCTATAAACATACATACATACATACATACATTAAATCGGATAGTCGTGTGACATCCAGTTGTCTACTGTTCCTCGTAACATTGACATCTCTCGAATGGGTCGTCCGCATGCCATTGTTGTCGTAATTACAATCGTAATTTCGTTAATGTGAGAATAGAAACCATTAAGTATTTTCTGTTCAAATAATATCATCAGCAGTCCTTGGACGAGATATTGTAATTCTAAAAACCCAACTTCCAACTGGGGAAACTAAAAACATTCGATTGAATAACACCTACCATGTGCCCAAGATGCGTGTAAATCTAATTTCAGCTGGTGAATTAGCTAAAGCCGGTTTTCATCAAACCATTCAAAAAGAAGAATTTTTAGTCCACAATGAAAATGACGAACTTTGCTTAGTAGGTAGAAAGAAGAATAATCTGTATGCGGTGACAAGACTCAAAGATAGCAAGAAATCCAATGCTTTCTTTAACGAAATGAAACATAGTCCAATCCAGTTATGGCATGATCGGTTAGGACATGCATCTATAAAGAAAATGCAAGTTATACAAGAAAAGAATCTGCTGAGAGGTCTGGAAAAGATCAAGATATCTTCAAGATCCGAATTTATTTGTGACAGCTGCAAATTGGGAAAACTCACAAACATATGGCATCGGAAATTAGACAAGATCAGAACTGTTAGACCATTGGAGTTAATCCACGCCGATGTATGCGGACCAATTCGTATCAACAACCCTGATAACCTATCGTACATCTTAACGCTTGTTGATGATTATTCAAGACGAGGGTTCGTTTATCTAATGAAAACCAAAGATGAAGTTAGCAAGAACATCATTAACTTCTCGAAGTTCACGGAAAGATCAACCGGATTGAAGATTAAAGGAATTCTGAGCGATCAAAGAAAAGAATTCGTAAATTCTAACATTCGAAAGATTGCCAGAGATGAAGGGATACAATTACATTATTCATCCGCTCATCAACCCCAGCAGAATGGAGTTGCAGTACGGTACAACCGGACCATAATGGAGAGCGCAAGAACTTTGATGATTGATGTACGATTGCCACTACGATTCTGGGCTTACGCTGTACTTTGTGCAAACTACACATTGAATCGAACACCACACCGAGGCGTGAAGAATGAAATACCATTAAGCAGATGGTTTCGAAATAGATACACACCATCAGTAAAACACCTTAAAAGATTCGGTAGTGTGGCTTATGTGAAAATCCCTAAATGCCAACTACGAAACAAGTTTGCAGACAGAGCTGAAAAAGGTATTTTCCTTGGGTACTCCGCATTGACAAGAAGCTATTACATATATATAATTCGGTCACACAAGATCATCGAGACCAGAAACATTTATGTAAACGAAAATCGACGAGGCAGCGAGCTACTGAATACGACTGTTAGGAAGGACAACTATTATGACTGCTTAAGAAAAGTAGGTCAGCAAGAAGAGTTAGAAGAATCACAGTCATCTGAAGATGAAGATACACCCGGCAGAACTGAGAGTGAAACGAATGAACATCCTGCCGACGAAGAAAGGAAGACAAGTGATTCTGAACCAGAAGAAATGATGGAAGAAGAATCGGAAGAGGAAGTTTTAAGTTTGAGAAGTAGGAGAATACCATGCAGACATCAAACTCATGCAAATACGATACATACTGACGAAACACCGAAGAACTATTCCGAAGCAATAAATTGTGAAGATCGTCATCTGTGGATGAAAGCTATCAATGAAGAACTGTCCAGCATTAAAAGCCATGACACGTGGGTGGAAACGAAGGTACCTGAATATGTAACACCCTTGTCATCTAAATGGATTTTTAGAAAAAAATTGGATTCAGAAGGAAACATAACTAAATATAAAGCCAGACTTGTTGTAAATGGTTTTCTCCAAAAACCAGTGATCAACTACGAAAGAACATATGCTCCGACACCGAGTATGGGTATGATCAGATTGATTTTGAGCCTCGGAGTCGAATACAATATGGAAATACACCAACGCGACGTAAAAAGCGCATATTTAAATGGAATTCTGGATAATGATATTTACCTCGAAGTACCTGAAGGAGTCGAAGTAAGAAATCCAAATTCAAATGGTGTGAAGTTTATCAAGTCCCTGTATGGTCTCAAACAAGCAGGAAGAAACTGGTACATAACTATGAGAAAGAAATTATGTGAACATGGGTATAAAAATCTAATGTCTGAACCATGCCTATTTTATAAGAAAATAGGGGGAGATATCTACATTCTGTTATTTTATGTAGATGATATCTTGGTTGTTGGAAAGGAAGCGGTTGAAGTGAAGAAAATTAAAGATGAACTCAACAAGTTGTTCGGTGTAAAAGACTTAGGAAGCATAAACGAATACCTGGGGATGAAGATTGAATATAAAAAGGAAGACAGACGATTGACGAAAAAGGAAGACATCTTACTATGTAAGATGCTGTCCAAATTCAACATGGAATCAAGTAAAGGCGTTGGAACTCCTTATATTGAGGGAAAAGAAACAAACAGCATCGAGGGAACAACACAGAAATATCTTGATGAACGAAGTCATCTAAAGTATCGGAGTTTAATTGAAAGCAGACAGATATTGCATACTCCGTAAACCGCTGTGCCGAAAAGTGCAACTAACCAACGACCACAGATTTAGAAAAAGCAAAAAGAATATTGAGATATTTGAATGGATCCAAATCTCTGAGACTCATATATACACAAGGAGGAAAACTGTTACAAGGTTACAGTGGTGCCAGCTTCGGAGACAGAAAAGATGGAAAATCGACTACAGGATATGCGTGCTATCTTGGAAATTGTCTAATATCTTGGTTAAGCAAGAAGCAATCCTCAGTGTCTCACTCCACGGAAGAATCCGAGCTGATTGCTAGTTATGAACTATGCAAAAATATTGAGTTGCAAAAATGTTTTAAAAGAACTTGGATTCAGTGAAATCTCGAAAGAGTGTGTCACAATCTTTTGTGATAATCAACCTACTATCCGGTATGCTAAAGATAGATTCAATCAGACAAAGAGCAGACACATTAAATTAAAGTTCCACGCAGTGAAAGAATATATCGAAAATGGGAACATTGATGTATTATATGTAAGCTCGAGTAATAACAAAGCCGACGGATTAACAAAAGGGTTAACTCTTCCCCGTCATAACGAATTTGTGAAATATGTGTGTTTAAATCCGGAGGAGAGAAAATAATTTGAATAGAAAAGAGCAAATTTAATTTGGGGGGGAGATTGTAGAAATTCCAAGTTGAGAATTTCAAAACTGAAAATTTTTAACCCTAAATTTTTAGTGAAAGCAAATTTAATTTACTCTTCGGCTATAATTGATTTAATTACGAAGGTTGTCATTTTTGCATGTTTTGACAACGCTGCTTAGTTATTGTTGCGGATCGCGGGAATAAGTGTTTCTCGAGCGTATTTCAATTGTTTCCTCGTGGCGGATTGGATTATCTCGAAGTGAGATGGTATTGTTGTAATGTGTCTGCCGCGGAGTGCTTCGTCCCCTCGACCAGGAAAGACACGAAAAAAAATCGCTGCCGAGTTGGGCAGGCAGTGAGTTCGTTTGGTTCCATCGTCGAGTACAGACGTTTGGAAAATGCTGTTCAGTTAAAATTTCTCACCAACGGAAATAGGTGTGAGAAAGTCTCATGTTCTCACTAAAGGAGAGAAGATACCCGGACAATTTAGCCGAGACTAAAGTTCGCTGAGACGATAGCGAAAAGTAGCTGTTACTATCGGACTGCCTGGATAAGTTGGCAAAAACCAAATAAATACCAAGCCGAATAAATAGAAGTCTTACGGATGGAAAGCGTGGGAGGATTCAAGTATTGCATGAACGAAGTGCAAAAGGATTGATCGCCCGAAGCAGACGTAAGAAGCCGATAGGATTATATGGATCGCAGACGAAAGCGTTGATTGCGCGAAGAACACAGCTACGGCCGGGAACTTGTGTGATGATAGAAACATAGGATCCATACTGGATGAAAAGCCTATATAGACGAATGCAAATCAGAGAGCCAATAACTACTGCTAACTTGAAGAAATAGATCCTCGTAGAATATGTCCAACGACGTGAGAAAAACTACAGCCAAAGAATAACCCTAGGCCCGGGAAAACTATTTGCAACGGGAGAAGAAGGATTCCGTCAAATATTGCAATACAGCAAAGGACAAACAACGAAGTCAAAAGTGATTGAGTTTTCTTTAGAAGCGTTCATCAGGGGAACTCAACGATTCGTTGTAAGTAAAGTTTTATTGAAATTTGCCTCTCAGCGTAGTAAGAATTAATAGAAGCAAGATAGGCTGTTTGTGTGAAAGAAAATAGTAATTTATCTTTCAATATTTTGCATTTCACACTGAAGGCCTAAATAAAAAGAATTCCTGGATCCGTGTTCTCAAGATGGCAGCGCCCATTGCTGATTTAGGCTTTGGACATAATATCTCGTGAGTGATTGTTAGACAATGCTAAGTGCGCGAGCAACTCATTGTTGCGTAATTAACGAGAACGTGCTTAGTGCAACTCCGAGCAGAAAGCCACGCTTTAGATCGTCAGTTCTCGTTCAAGTTTACAGCGGTAAGGATGTGCTCCTAATCGCTGCAGTGCAGTTCTCGTCCAAGTTCCGAGCGGTAAGGATGTGTTCCTAATCGCTGCAGTGCAGTTCTTTCCCAGGTTTCCAGTGATAAAGATGTGTTCCTTATCGCTGCAGTTTAGATTGCTGCTCAGTGCCCAGCTGTAATGATGTGTTCATTACCGCAATTCGGAGTTCATAGTTCCGTGCTTCAGATCTCCAATTCTTAGTGAAAAGTTGTGTTTTAGTGCTTCGTTATTGAGAATAAATCCAGATTGATTTATTCCAATGAAATTTGTGAAATACATACGTCAGAGATGTATTTTCGGTGAGAAGCTACTCGACGAAGATTGCTGTTCCAATTTCGAACGTAGGTCGCCATTTTGAAGTCTGTGTGAATTACCAATTTGCGACGTGGATTCCCGAAGAAGACTTCGTGACTCCTGATCGACGGAAAGCCGAAATATTACCCCGTGAGTACAGTTTTATTTCCCCCCCGAGTTTCGTACTCTCTTCGTCCAAGCCCAGAAGTTTTGAAATTAACTTTTGACCGAAAATTTAGGCCCAGTTTAGTGAGCCAAAGAACGAACTTTAATTTAACTCGCTCAAATAGTTTTGGACTTTAAAGCATTCGATAATTAACGTTAAAGAAATAAATATGTTATTCTAGATAATTATCTGTTGGAATTCTCTGTGTGAGAATGTATTTAAGTTTTAAAAGAAGATTGTTTTATTAAATTTTTTTTTGTTTGTTACACTTTCGCCTTAGTTTATTTTACCTCCTTTTTAAGCCTTGTAAAGTCGGAATTTTAATAGCTTACCAGTTTACGATAAATCTCTGCTGAGGGAAATTAATTTGGATTATTTTCTCCTCGATAACTTATTGACCCAGTAAAATAAAAACCCTACAGACGGTCAACACATAGGCCTAGATAAATCTATTCATGAAGAAAAGTTAGGATCTTAGAAATTCAAAGTATTCATTTATGTTAGAAGTTAGCGACGAGGAGTTATTAAAGAGTATCTCTAGTATATAAGTGTAGATGTAATAAAACTTCTAGGACTTGTAGTTAGATCATCATAGAAGAATAGATTAGTAATTTAGCTGACAGAGTGACTCTTGTAAAAGGAGTAAGACAAGGCTTTAGTAAAGGGAGCCAAAGGATATCTTCTACAAAAAGAAGAGTGTAGATGCTTTAGTAAAAGAAGCATAGTGATAGACGGCTTTAACTAAAGTAGCCTAAAATTAGCTTTAGTAAAAGCAGCATAGATTGCCCTAAGAATCAAAACCGCCAAACGAGAAGCAAGTTGGCCTCGTAAGAAGAACAGAAATATTGAACTAAGAAGGACATTGAAATTTAAAAGAATCCTAATGTAAAATACTGGATCAATGCTTAAAAAGATGTTTGTAAATATTTTATTATCACATTAAATGTGTTTATTGAGTTCCTGCTTTAGTATTATTTACCTAAGTAATTTTGAGCACTAAATATTACTCTGCTAGCTACTAGACTTCGATAAATATAATTTTAATCTTTACAGGCTGTTTTCACTGCCAAGCTCTTTCCCTGTGGGC
>JAFIDM010077678.1:0-14438 GCA_023159025.1 Thereuonema tuberculata | reverse complement strand
TGTTTATCTGAATTATCAACATAAAATTCAGTTCATGGTGTAGTTATAATTTATCAAATCCTAGATCTGCCACTCAGACGATCGCGAATCCTTTCTGTCAGTCCAAAGTTTTTCTTTTCAATTGCCTTTTTATTAGTTGTTAAAACACTCTGATATTGTAACTCGACTGTAATTCACCTCTGTTTCGTATCTAGAACCGTCCCAAAGGAAGCTGTGGTTTTCAGAATATGTCTATGCCAATGCGATAAGACCACTAGAAGGTAGCTCACTATCGCCCCAAAACATAGTGACATAACACTTACGTCAACAATAATGTTTAACTCTCATCTCAGATCCTCAGCTTTTCAAAATCAATGGATTCAGAAAGAATAATTTTCAACCGCCAATAATAGCAATCCTACAGTGGTGGTCAAAATTATAAGGACAAGGGAAAAAATCGCCAAACTTGGTTACAGTTGGCCGGAAAATTATGCAAATTTTATGGCTGGAAACCAACGATAAATGCAGCATTTTTTATTAGTTTTTATGGAAATATATGGGAAATTCATATTCATAAAATGTATTTTGGATTTAGACAGCCCTGTGATATGGACAAAATTATAAGGACAATGCTATTTGTGTGTTCTAAAAAGCAAAATTTGCATGTTTTTTTGTTCTGCACACGGCACTCCCAGGTGATATAAATGCATAGTAAGAGATTGCGAAAGTCATATTCTATTTTTTCATTCATGCCACTAGGTACGAAACTTTCGGAGTTTTAGAAAGGGAAAGTGGTTGCTTTTAAAAGTTCAGGACGTACTGTACATCAAATTTCGACAAAGCTGAATAGATCGAGAACGGTTATTTATTTTCTTAAAAATCCCAAAAAATATGGACGGCAAAGACGTATAAGTAGGCCATCTTCTGTTTCTGTGCGTGTGAAAAGAATGATAATAAGGCGAGCTTGCTCCAAAAAACAAACATCAACGGAAATTAAACGGGAATTAAACTTACGATGCAGTGTTCGAACTGTTCGACATGTTTTACAAAAAGAAAAAAAGGTTCGTTATGGAAAACTTATGTCACGACCACCTCTTACAAAAGTTCATAAGAGACTGAGGATGGAGTTTGCCAAAAAATGCATTACTATGGAAAAAGAAGTGCGATGATGTTATCTTTTCTGATGAGAAAAAGTTTAATTTGGATGGACCAGATGGTTTTCGCTACTTCTGATATGATCTCCGTAAAGAAAAAGAAATTTTCGCAAACCATAGATTTAGAGGTGGCTCAGTGGCTGGTCTGGGGAGGTATCGCAACTGGCGGAACTACTCCAATAGTTTTTGTGCAGGGCAAAATGAATGGACCACTTGAGGTTTACGCCCCTATCGACGTCACGTATGACCTGTATCCCACATGCGGCGAGAGCTAATGGGATAAACACATATATAACTTTGTTTGAATTACTTAAAAAATCATCGATATTTGATATTTCAAGACGATGGTTCAATACTGTGCAGATCCAGTACTGTAATAATTCTGTAAAAACGCTTGGAATATCCTTCTTTAATATAATATTTCTTCTGTATCTAAACCGGTTAAAACAAAGCACGTGGCTTTGTTTATCCCACATGCGAAGCAGTAGCATGGTGGGATATTTTGTAACTACGAAGCTCCGCCTATCCTCAAATGATCCATTAAATTATATCCTTCTTTGAAAATATATTGCTGTCGTCTTCTTCAATAGGCGATAATCAACTCTAAATCCAATCTGAAGATTTTGGAAGGCTTACAATCGTTGCATCCAAATCAAATCTTTTAGATCAGCCTCCATATCTATTAGGGTTAAAATGAAGCACATGGCTTTGTTTATCCCACATGCGAAGCAGTAGCGTGGTGGGATATTTTGGAACTACGAAGCCCCGCCTATCCTCAAGTGGTCCATTCTGAGAGTTATATTTATATATTGGGCAATAATCTTTTACCAGAAGCACCGTCAATTACGAGTGGAGACTTTTTGTTCCAGCAGGACAATGCCTCAGTACACGTTTCTCAAACTTCGAAAGGCATGGTTTGATGCTAATTTTGTTAAACTACTTGACTTGCCGGCCAGAAGCCGAGATCTAAATCCAATGGAAAATCTATGGGGTATTCTGGCACACGAAGTATACAAAAAATGGTATTCAATATCAAAATAAGCAAGAACTTTGTCCTCCATCGAAAAAGCTTGGAAAAAAAATTTCTGAAAACGTTCTGAAGGAACTGTCAAACTCTATGACATCAAGACTGATAAAAGTGATTGAGAAGAAGGAGATTATTAATTATTAGTGTGTTTCAGGCCAAAACATTCATTGTCCTTATAATTTTGTCCAGTTTTTACAATGACATTTTTTTGTTAAATATGGCAAAGCATTCAAATTTTGCATTTTCCAATGTTTTGCATTCTACAATGATTTCTAGCATAAAAAGGCATTTTATGTATACATTTCACTTTATTTACTTCACAAATAATTTTTTTCTGTGCAATTTTCAGTTGTCCTTATAATTCTGACCACCACTGTATGATCATATGAAATGAAATAATGAAATTTTGTAAAAACTAGTTGTAATAAAGTTAACATGAAATTTAGACCAAATTCTGAGAATTAAGTTATTTCTTTTTTAATTTACATAAAATTAGCGTAATTGCCCATGTTAATATATGTCGATTATAATAACATTCATATATTAACATAATCGACATGAATTATCATTCCTTCATAATTTTTTTTATATATATATTTGCTTTTGTAAAGGAAGCCAGTGAAAACAAACACATTTGCATGGATCAATTTAAAGATGATAATATGAGCAAAAATACAGTAAATTAATAGGATTTCATAAAATATACTCATAAAATAGCTCTAACTCTCGCAGCACTGAACGTTTCTGCAACTCTTTTAGCTTCTGAAGTACATAAACAAGATAAAAATTGCTTCCATAACACTTCTTGTCTCTGGTATTAAAAATGAAAGCACAATTATTTTCAATGCACAATAGATCAATAAGACACCAAACGATTTGGTCTAAGGATAAAAGGACGAAAAGATTATTATTAATAGGGATTGTAAGAATCTCCCCTTCTTAATAGCTGTTTTTTATTTTCCTTAATAGTCCTTTCACTGCTATTTCCTTACTGCAGATTTATCAAATACAATTTCTAAATCGTTTATTTTGCATTTTGTTTTATTCAATCTCCACACAAACTATTTACCCGTTACCAAGTGGACAGATCATTTACATTCGTTTCGTTTTAATATGTTAAATTGTAAATGTAATGAATAATAAAAAATGCAGTACTTTATAACAGGTTTCGTAAATTTGTAGGGTTCTAGAAAAAAGTTTATTATTCACAATGAAAAAACTAAAACTTAACAAATTTTTTTTTTTTTTCCTTAGAAAAGTTTATGAAAATGTTTTTAGCAAGTTTTTATTACGGATTTTTATTTTTCGCAAGTTTTTCACAAATTTAATGATAAGTACTTGTTCTATTTGATTATTTAATTAGTTGGAATTTATTTGATCTAATTCTGGTTTAAATATTAGATTCAGATGCAGGCATTCACGTACTATAAATAACAAAAACAGCACACTAGAGCTATTCTAATTCTATCGCAATAGCGTTATTAAGTGACCAATATTTATGCAAGTAGCTGTATTTGCCCTGAAGACAGCCGAGGCAGAGTGCTTTAACCCGTGCACATGATTATAGTAATCCCAACCCTCCTGTTCACAAGCAATTCGTAATAATAGCAAATTGCAAGGGGAAAAAATGTTCTTTCATCCTGTTTTTGTTATAAGTTATTTTTACTTAATAAATGTAAGACATTATTCAGTTAATTTTATTTTTTATTGTAACTTTTTTTTTCCAATTTAATTTTCTTTGGCTATTATTATTATATTTCAATTTTCGCTTGTCAACAATTGTCCATTAATGGCTTTATTGTTTCATAATCTGATTAAAATTAAGTTTTAAGAAATGTATGGAATACAATGGAGCAGTATTAATTGTTTTAATATGACTTATTTTATTTATTTTAATATTTTAAATACGTTAATAGGAAGGCTTTGAACTTGAATAGATCAACAACTTTCTCTTCATGACTTCATAGATATATTCTAGAACTATCGTCACGTGTAATTATTACTGCTTCTACAATAATAAAGCTATTATTAAAGGTTACTGCATAATATTGTTTTTGATTTGGTTTGTTTTAAAGAACCCTGTTGTGTTTTTATTTCGTATTTTGTCTTTAGCGCCTGACTAATTAAAATTCCTTCATGCAATGAGAACTCATGCAATGTTGTGATTCGTATATTAGGATCACACATGATTTTGTTTATTTGAACATTTAAATATTAGTTTACAAATAGTTAATATTTCAAACCTCCTTTCCTCTTTGTGCAATATACTATTTAAAGATAAAGTTACATTCAAATTCTACTAGACATTTTATGTCTGCTCCAATAATTTTTGAACGCATGAAAAGTCTTCTTGGATCTTGATATGTATAATTACGAATAAGAGATGGTCTACGTGCTGTATTTAACGAAACTTTCTCCGCGTGGATCTTTAGGAAGAAATTTGCTCGTGAGGTGACAAAAAAAAAATCCCATTAAAAAACAATTACCGTTCACTTCCAGTAAACAAATAATTTCTATCCAATGTACAACCCATTTAAATTTTCCGGGTACTTAAGGAGATTAAATATAGACTTAAATTTTATGCTACTTAAATTAATATTTAGCAAATGAAAAAAAATAGATGTACTGATTTTCCCCTGGGCCTTTTCAGTACAAAATAGTTGGGGTTTTTTTCGATTTCAAATAACATGAAACAAATGATTTTTTTTTTTCTTTTAAAAATTAAAGAAAACTATATTTTAAGAAACTTATATTTCAAATTCATTCAGAACCTTGTTACGTTAGGGAATTGCATTATAAATTATTGGCAATTTAATGAAGTCAAATTGAAGTAAACAATATAATATGCCTATACTTCGGAACAATTAAAAAAAATTTTGTGATTTTACTTCCAATATAACATAAGCTTTGTTTATTACTTATTTATTTTTTAACTATTATCAACTAGAATAGAGCATTATTTCTCTTGTTTTCGAGTTGCTTATTATGAAGTAATTAAAGATTTAATTTACATTTTGTTTTTGGATTTAATTCAAATTTGATTTCAGAATGAATTTAAAATCTTAATATATTTAAAAAAAAAAAAACTCGACAAACTTTATATTACATAAATTCAACAATCTATTAGTTTGCTATTAATTCAGAGAACATGTTACAACAAATTTATTGCTATTTATTATTTGTATTCACAAAAGTCTTATTACTTTTTATTATTTAGCATTGTTACCAGTTGTTATTATTACATATGCATTCAAAATCTGTATTATATTCACAAAAGTCTTATTACTATTCATTATTGTATTTACAAAGACTTTTGTTCAATAAGTCTTGTCATTATTTATTAGTTAAATGGAATGTTAATGTAATACGAATTTTAGAGGAAGAGGAATATAGTTTTCTTATCCTCATTCATCCGAAAGTCTTTTCGCAAAAGAAGAAGACTAAATATCACGATTAAATGGATGTTTAAGGAGTTTAATCAAGATGAATTTAAAATCTCACACTCGGTATATTGCGTGCAATTTTCACCAGGTCAACTAAAAGGTGAAACTGATAGGTCGTTATTCGAGAGACTTAAGGCCATATAATTAATTTGACTAAGTTGTAAGAACTTCAGCTAAATTGGCCTAAATTCTAATTGTAAACCTGTTTTTCTGTGAATGAAATGAAACTTCGAATACATTTTTAAACTATTGAAGAAAAAAATAATGAAATTCAGGTTGGATTTTTAGCGCAAACAATCCTCCCGCTTTCTTTTTAAAACCTTTTTTATTTGTTTTTCTGAAAAGAATTCTGGGCTCTTTTTGTTTTCAGTTCAGTGTCTTTTACAAAAGAAATGTTTTCTATTCGAACACATCTGCTCTCAATCACAAATTTAGAATTTGTATTCGTAGTTCAAGAATTATTCTAGTTCAGTTTTTTATTTTTATTAGCCACAGATTTATTTTTACTAATTTGAATCCTAATATATTTATAAGTAAAATTAGTATATTTTCTTTTAACTGTTATTATTAATAAATATTTATATATTATATTTAATATATTAAAAATATATAATAAAGAAATATTAATACATACTATTATTAAAGAAACTATCAATAAAAAATATTAAAAAAAATAAATATTTACTACAACAAGTAAAAATAAAAAAGTCATTAAAAATAAGTGTTTACTAAAAAATTTACATACTTACTTTTTTTTTTTTTTTTATTTAGAAGATACTTAACTTATGATTTTTATTTCATATGCTGTAAGTAGTTTCAAGACAATGAGTAATTTAAAATAAATTAATATTTAACTCTCCTGAAAGCTGATATTAAAATTAATTACAGTTTTATTTTTTTGAATTTGATATGTAAATGTAATAATAAAATACTTTCATTAATCATAACCTCTTTCTTGTTTAACGAAGGCTAAAAATTGTTCATTCTAATAACTTGGCACAAACACTATTTTAAATTTAAAAACGTATATTTAGAATAAAATAAAATATTGTTTTTAAATCATAAAAACTTAAATCCGAATTTTTAATAATCGCCTAATGATGATTATTATTTAAAATAGTGTATCTAAGCTTTTTTAATATAAATGGGTTTTGTTTTTTGTTTTTTTTAAGAATTGTTGTCACAAAAATTTTGAGATTTGTTATAAAATAATTAATTTTTTTTTTTTTTTTATTGATGAATATTATTTTCAGAATAAATATTACTTCCTTTTATATAAATAAAATTCTTAATGAGATTGGATTATTCAATCTTCAGCAGATTAATTATTTACTTAAATAATAAAAATTTAGAATAAATTAAAAGCTCTAAATAAATTGCAGAAACTGGACCAGTACTTGCTCTTGACATTGGTTACGTAAGAAACACGAGTGTTACTAAACTATTTCGTTTTTCCAATTGTTTACTCGGCAAACGATCCGTCTCCTAAAACAGTGCAAAGAAAACAAGGGGAGGTCAATTACCTCATGGCCTCGGGTCACACGAATTCACCATTCGGAAATCAGCAAAAAAAATTCGCCGTGGATACCCAGCCTGCATTCCTGCAAAACACACACACAGTCTGTCTTGGTTGGGGGCGAGAGACAAAAAAGAAAAAATCGGCCTTTTTCTGACCGCTTTTCACGCACGAAAATTAGCTCTTAAACTACTTCACACTTTCGCTGCAGTTCCATTGCGCTGTTTCCAAATTGGTGCGTTCCATTTGAGAGATGAAACACAAGCCACCATTGAGTGTTGACACCCACTATTACTATGGAAACAGGGTGGATACAAGTAGGTGGTCAGTGAGGGACAGTTCGATTGAGTTAATGGATTACTCTTGGATGATTAATTTCACAAAGCGTTTATTTGCGTTGTTTTTAAAGGTCTTACGTAATCATGTTGTTATCAGAATAACTGTCCCATTATTAACAAGGTCCCATTATTATCAAAACTAGTAATTAATTTTGTCCAGTTTAACCAGTAGAAAAGAATAGAAATCAATACACACATATATGCATATATTTACATATACGTTACACATCTAAGGAAAGAATGAATACCCTCTTTAGAATTAATTTTTATCAATTTTTTTTTTTAACTGTTTATTGGTAATAAATAGACATTATTAAAAATCGGCTTCAATTTTTTAAGGTATTACAGTATTTTAACACGAAATTGAATTCGGTTTTTTGTCAAATTTTTAGAGTACTTCAAAAATATGAAAATTAATGCTATCTGCCTATAACCCTATATATCTTAATATCGAGAATTAAAGTGGATTAAATGCTTAAATAAAAATGCCGATTTGACATTTAAAGAAATCTGCATATATAAAAAAAAAAAAAAATCTTTTTAATATGATAATTATTAAGTGCTATTACTGAATTATAACTTGACAGAAATGTAATACATTATTAAAAACTGATAATAAATGAAATTGTAGTATAGTATTTATTTTCAGTAACAACAAAAATGGACAGTCAAGCAAAAAAAAAAAATCATTGATCAATTACAGGGAGTACTGTAATTAACCCCTGCTCGTTTTGCAAATGATTTTAAACAAAAATTTTGAACTGACTTAATTAAATCAATTTTTAAGGTTTTTGTGACTGTCGTATATTTTCTGGTTTGGCTATTTATTTTTTTGACAATTCAAATTAACTTAATTTCAAACTTGAATTATTCATTCTATTATTGTTTGGTTTGACATTACATCTGCGCGGAAGTGGAATTCTCAAAAGGTATTATAGCTTTATGTTAGAAACGTCTCTGAAATTAGTCAACAAAAATATTTATGCCAAAATTAATTTGAACTAAATTTAAGTCGAAAAAACTGAAATTGATCAGTCTGTGAATTCGTGATTGTAACGAAATTGAAAATTTTCTTTTATATTTAGGTTTATATAACATTATAATTACCGGACAGTGATCTGTGATTTGAAAATTCCAATATCAAAAAAACAAATCACTGCTTTCGAAATGCCAATCAAAAACAAATTACTGTTTCCATGGAGATATAATCTAATTATCTCCACTTCATCAGCGGCGAAATTTGGAATTAATTTATTTATTTATTTATTTATTTATTTATTTATTTATTTATAATTATATTTAATGATAATGTAGGTATTGTTTAGTATAAATTAATATATTTAATAATCAGTCGATTTAAAATAATAATAAGCTACTACTTTATTTAATTAAAATCAATTTTAATGTTGTTCGCAGGTTATCCAGGATAAATGTCCTTTGGAATATCTAAGAAACTATTGATTCTAAAAACATAAAACAATGAATTCAACTCTGATCAGATTACTGATTGCACATTAGACTCTGATTGCACATTACGAAAATCAAGATCTGTCACCTTGAGAAAAACAATCAAAGAAATGTTTCGTAATGCCTGAAATTTAATTTGTTTATTCCCGTTGATTTTACTTCTGAGATGAAGTGATGCACAGCAACAATTTTGAAGCTGTAATTCAGGGAAGTCCGCGACTTGCTGCACAGAAAGAACAAAATTATAGATTTTCTTCCAAAGCATAAGATTGTGAGTCAGACTTCGAACAAGTAACTGTTGTATTGCTACAAAATGTTAAATATTATAAAACTATGAATGATCGTAGCATTTGTTGTATTTAACTGCATCACTAAATCAACAAAGTTTCCCAAATACTGTAGACAACTGATAACACTTCGCGCCAATCAAAATTTCAAGACTTTAAAATCATTGTATTATTCTTTTCAATTAATGTCAATCTTTCATTATTTTAAACAGTGAATTGTTGCTTGGAGTTCAAACTTATTATTACTGTTTTGATTCTTTTTTTCTTATTTATATCGAGCAATAAAATCTGTATTTACAATACCATTAGTATAGGCTCTGTTTAAAGCGCCATTATGAAAAATAGTTCATGATGAAACTCGCTGATCGTCTGAAAATAAGTTTATAAAAATCAATTTCCTGTGTTTATTTCCTGATACATTTTTCAATCAATAAGTTGAAATTGATTTGTTCTGCTTGTGAGTCAATAGACGTCTTCACTCTGATCTATATTCTCAATACCTACGGTGAATCAATGTGGTGTCTTCATCTATATATGTCACATAATTTATGTATGAAAGAACGCAACTGTTTCTTTGGGGAGACAAAGAATTCGATAACCAACTTAACCATTGTTATCAGTTCTTTTTTTTTATTATGGGTCTGTCCTATAAAAAGGGCCTCGATTCCATTTTCTTTTTAAAAGATGTTGAGTCACTTGTAGTTAATCCAATGAGGACAGTTGCAAAGGGTTTACACGAAGTAAAAAGCAACGAATCTGAATAGGAATTAGTTTACAAATAGAGTTCGTTGCGTGTTTAGCAATAGTTGAATTAAGAGAAGAAAAATTGAATTGGATAATTGTATCAAACCGAGGATCACATTTATCAGTTATAAAGCACAAGTGATTGATATAATATACAGTTAATCACACTAACAAGTTTATGAATAGAAAATTAAAAAATAAAAATGCAATACATTAAAAGTCCATGGACGGTTTCGGGATTACAAGAACCCCATCATCAGCAAGATCAAATTTTCTATTAATTTAATATAAAAAACACCAAAAAACTTAAATTAAAACCCAAAAAAATTATATATAATAAATTTGGGATCAGTAATATTAATCAAAGGGGAAAATTTATAAAATATCTTTTATTTCTAGAATCATTTCATGTTAATGATACTAATAATAATTAGCCTACTAATAATAAAGTAGATGGATTCAGAAACTTGGTGAAATTATCTCTTCTATTCATAAGTTTTATCATTTTTCTTATCCACATTCACATCGAAGCGAAGGCATCTTGTTATCAATATAATTCAGTTCGAAGTTCACTTTTTGAATGCATTCTACCAGGAGATTAGTATTTCAGATACCATTGAAAATGTAATGAAGTAGAAAACTGTTCAATTATATTTTACTGTTAGTAAAATCAATTAACTTTAAGATTCAATTTTGTTTACAGATTTTTAACTTTCTTTTTTTCAGTCCAAATTCTAAAAAATTAAAGTTCCTCTTGATTTCCAGATTATGTGTTGATTTCTTGTTATCAGAAGTGACTATGTCTATTTAGTTGCGCTGTACCTTGCTTTGAATCTTGCTAAGAGTGCGTGAAGTTCCAATTATCCTTGTTCACGTAACGTAGCTTTTGAAGTAGTTCTTACATTTAAGGACTTCTTTTTTTCTTCAAGGTTATTAACAAAGACTACATTTGGGGAAATACATCTACGTCTCATAAGTCAGACGTGGTTCTTGGGAGGCAGACCTATTGGTTCCGACATTTCAATGACGAACGGGACTAGTTGAAATTGAGTGGTCAGCCCAATGCTCACCATTTTTAACTCTGGGAAGCAAATTCCCATTTTACAGAAGGCTGAGTGAACCCTAAGGCCCGTTCGAAGGAAAAATGACCTAGGAAAAACTCCCGACTCTCTGCCGGGGATCCAAGCAATCTTCGCCAGCCCGAAACCCAGTGCTTGTACCACAGGACCAGCGCGCCCATATATGTGAAATGTAATTGGAGAAAATTCATTTTGATCTGAAAAATTTTTATTTGTTGTTGTTTTATTGCTTTTTTTAAAAAAAAGAAAAAATATTTCAAAAAAATGTTTATGATGCTATTTTAACTTTAAAACCATTTGGTGAAATTGGAAAAATATCTTAAAAATATTCTAAAATTATTTATTAAGTTGCAAAATAGGAATTTAAAATTTAAAAATCCACCGGAAGTTAGAGATCACAAAATATCGAATTATGATCTGACGTTTCGGGTGACTGCCAACAGTCGTCATTAAGAGAATCGTGATTCTCCATTATATATGAAGCCCATTAAGTTGAAATCTCGAAACATTATAATGAAAGTTTTATTTTTTTAACATTTTATTCATTACTTTTTATATTTGGCGCATTTCTTAAAAGTGCAATAAGCTGCACTTTTGTTAATATAAATCCTATTATTATAACAAAGATAGTAATATCGAAAGAAAAGAATAAGCCGTTAGATATTTCACTTATAAGAAATTGTAAGTATCTTTTAATATATTTTGCTTATATTTCCAAAATATTCATTAAGTTTTTCCAATTGTAAGTCTGTCTTCTTTAGTTCCTACTTTAATTCGATCATATATTTACATTTTAGATTTTGACATCTAAATTAAAAAAAAAACAACTTATAATTTTAATAAAATAGATAGACTATAAAAAAGTTGTCAAGAAATAATTTGTATTTTAAAATATCTTTCAGAATTAAATGTCTTATATTTGTAATCTAGTTAACATAATAGTATTAAATATAATACTGTAAAAATGTGATTGTTAAAATGTAAAAATATAATTCTATTTCGATTTCTATACTTAGTCAATATTTTCATCACTTATTGATATATTAGATCCTTACGTTAATCTCTTAAAATGCTGTAGATGATGACGTCGTAGCTATTACGTTATCGTAATAAATTTCTTATGTACATTGTATTATCAAATAACTTTTAGACTCAGCAATCTAATGCATTATTATAGCGTTCATACTTCTTTGAGCTGAATTGTAATTCTATAATTTGATCTTATATTTCCTCATTGTATATATGTATTTTTCATTTGATCATCCTTTCCACGCTTCTCCTTCTTCATCCACTTGGCTGATAGATACTATCTTCCCCGAGTCGAACAATATTTCTTCTATATTAGATAACCAATAAAAAAATATATGAAGATAACCACTGTTTTCTATGAAGATAATAATGTCCGAAACAAAGCCTAAGAAGTTCGATGAAAATTTTAGTAAAATTTTATCAAATTTTTTTTCCTTTTATCAAAATTGCAATCACTACTATATTATTGTATTACTGATGTAACTTTTCTATATTAAGGAGGCTTAACGTGCGTGTAATGGAATAAAGCAAAAATGGAAATAAATAAAACGCACTTACGAAAAGTTGAGAGAATTACAAACCTGGAATAATCAGTTTTCTGAATTATTGACAATTTTTTTTTTTTTTTCTATATTCTATACTATTTTTCTATATTACTATATTACTGATAAAACTTTTCTAAATCCGTTATTTAAATTTATCCAGTATTAATTATGGGCATCCTTTTCTGAGTTAAGCCAGAGTTGTCTTACCTGGAAAGGAGTTCCATCCGGTCGGTGAGGGCAGCGACGGTGAGCTGAGAGCCACGAGGAAACGGGGAAAGCAGTCGTCTTTCCCTCTCATGCCCTGAGGCTCAGTTCACGGCTGCAGGTGAGTGACGACGAGATCACCGTTACGGCCACAACGAGCTTGTTCTTTTTTATTCATCGGCTTCAAGGTGAAGGCCCCAGCAATCAAAATAAAAAAACAAAATATGCCTCCGTCACTTCCTGCTCAGCCAATCACTTAAATACAGGAATCGATCAAGAAAACGAATTTAAGAAATTATTCCTAGTTGTATTTCTTTTTTCCTCCTCAGATATTCGTAATATTTTTCCTTAATATTTATTTAGCAGTGATTTTTCGTTTCTGATTTTCTCTTTAGCCATTATGTAAATATGTTTTATATATTCCTGGCATTTTGCTTTGTAAAATCTAATAGCCAGTTTCAGGTAAAAAGAGGAATCACATTGTGTGTCTTTTATTCGCCCAAATTGGTCATTATTTCTTAGTACAGGAAAAAATTCAACTGCAATAAAAATGTCTGGTTGTGTTGTTTAATTGGACGGTTTTGAAGGAACTGAAATAGAAACATGGCTTCGTTCTTCCTGTTGTCATTTGAAATTTTTATTTATCGGAGCTGTAGAAGGATATTATAGGTTTTGTAAATGATACTAATTTTAATTTCAAATCATGAGTCAACATCTTTCTATGATCCTATTTTTCATTATTTTCATTATTTTCTTATAAATATATAGTATGTCCTGGGATACTGAAATTTCGAAATTAGATTAGCTATTAAGTTCCAATTGGATATTTATTTATTTATTTATTTATTTATTTATTTATTTATCTATTTATATCTTTTATTTTGCTATTATTATTGTTTTGCTATTCTATTTGTCTGTAAATACAACAACTTAATATCTTTTGGTAGCTGAAATTTACAAGAAAAAGACTTATCTTTCCTGCTTTATGTAGTTTACATTCAAGTATTCGAAAAGTATTAGATTATCCGTGCTATAATTACTTCGTGCTGATTCGTACGACAATTACGCCTAAACTTATTTCTTTTTAATGCAATTAGAATTCATTTTTTTTTTTCTAATTGTTATTTTCTATAAAACAATTTCCTAAGAGTATTTTCCATCAATTTAGTTAAAAATATTTTTAATTGATATTTGTATAAAAAAAAAAAAAAATAGAAAATGTTTTTGAAAACGTAATTTTACGTGAAGATTTAATGCCTTTAAGACATTTAATCTAAAACTGATTGAAGAATTAAAATTTAAACGATCGTATTTTATTACATGATTCAATTATATTACCAGCTGCTCTCACACCGACGAATGATCTAACTGTTATCATTAATAGATTCTAAATGTTTCCTTCTTAATATCCTTACTAAAGGAAAAATAAAATCCTTAGACGGTGAGACAATATTAGCCAGAATTATATTGATCATTCTAGAATCTTCTAAATATCTTCTTATACGAGTTTTATTTTCATTTATTAATATCTTCTAAAAATTCAATATTACTGTCTTTAACCAATGACTTTTTTCAGGAAAAACATTATACATATCTAAGAGGAAAAATTAACGTCCTCCTTCTTAC
>JAFIDM010077677.1:0-14439 GCA_023159025.1 Thereuonema tuberculata | reverse complement strand
AAATTGATTGATGGTGTTACTCAATTATCCGTTAAGGTGCAGTTAGGTCTATCTCAGACGAACACATCATCAGCACACTGAATAATGACCTTAAATCAGTTTTATGGACTATTAAGATCATATCCAGACTTAACTAAGCCATACTTTTTCAATACCTCAAGTAAACATGATATGAAGCATTACATAACCAAAGGGGTGCTTGTGCTTTTATGAGCTTGTCCACTCGATCCTGAAAAACTTTCCTTAGCCAAGCAAGAATTTCAGTTCATGTTGGACAAGCGTATCATTCGGCCATCAAAGTCTCAAAAGGGAACAAGAGAAAGAACATGCTTATTATGTAAATTACAAGCTCATGGAGAGATCAGAAATAGCAGAACATTATATAGGTAAAGGTCATTTAATGGATACTAATGTAATAATATTGGCTTATGAAAAAGATAGTAATAAAAGAAAAAATATTGAAAACTTGTTAATAAGGAATACAAAAGCACAGGACTTAAATAGATACGATGGTATTGATGTAAGTAATCAAGAGTATTTTTCTAGCTAATGACTTGATAAAAGATTGTTTTCTTTCATCTAAGTCTGTTGTATTCAAAGAATTAGTTTATTAATTATGCTTAATGACTATGATCATTTTTTTTTTTTTGGTCCGTTAAATGGTTTTTACCGGTATTGTTTAGTATTATTCAAATACAAAGATATTATTCCATTGGTGAGATGTGAGTTTATTTCGTCACTGAATCCATTATTTATCTTAAATTACATACATACATACAATGACCCAAACATAAATATTATTTTTAATGTTCAAGATGAACATAAAAGGTTTACATTGGATTAATTAACAGTTGTATATGTTTCAATAAGGATAAATCCCTTAAAGTTAATGAGGTGTCTCTTAATATTTTCAAAAAATCTTTAACAAAGAATAATAAATTTAAAGAGATTTTGGTTTTTAATTAAACAAAGGTATTGGAATAATGATAAAATCACCCATTCAAACGAATTTATTAATAATATTTATTTGTGTTTACTTTATATTCATTGTTAGTCATGTTTTATGTTTATTGAAATTATTTGTTACATATTTTAAGTTGTTATTGTAGAGAAGAAGAGAAGGTTTTCTCTTTCAGTCCTTATTTTATTTTTGTTATTTATATTATATCCGGAAGAAGTCCTTTGAATAGGACGAAATATTGATATCATTGGAGTAAGAGGAGTTGGATTTTCTTCATTGTTTGTATGTATGTGATTTTATTAATTTTAATCGAGAATTATCATATCATGTTTCTCTTTTGTTTGTATTACTATTTATTTATCAACAGCTTGAAAAAGGAATAAGGGAATTTTCCGAAAATTTGCAATGTATATTATTTATTTTAATAAATAATTTGAAGAAGTTTGTTGTGATGGAATTTAATGCATTAAAATGAAGAGGAATGAACTAATAAGGAGGTAGGATATTAATTCATCATGTAAGGTTGTCAGATACAAGAGTCCAATAACTCATACCTCGTAGGGAAACTTTCGCAAAGAGCAGGAATAATGCAGTGCCGGATTACCAAATAGGCAGAGTAGGCAACTGGCTATGGGCCCCGTCCCTTTTAGGGGCCCCGCGACAAAGGATTCAAATAATATTGATTTGATCTTGAAAGAAAATTACATTCAAGCTTTCTTAAATTGTTTCCAAAAGCTAAATAAAAAGAATAAACTCAAGACACGAAAACTTTACATTAAAGACTCTATAGAGAAAATACTGTACCTTAAAATACTTAAAGTACATAAACCATAACAATCACGATCACATTACAGTTTGTCCCGACGCGACGACTGCATAAGTCAGTTAGCTTTTCTGAGTTACAATAAAGTTCAATTAATTTCTCCGTCTAATTTCTGCTGTTACAGAGTGATTCTCTATCTCTCGGTTTCGGTTCAAAAAAAAAAAAAAAATTTCATTTCCGATCCTGTTTTCTGTTCTAAAACGGTTCAGTTTGGGTCCCTGGTTCAAGCACTTCTAGATCTACTCATTTTTGGCTGATACTTGAGAATTTTTTCTTTTTCTTGAACAAAACGGAAATATTGTTTGTTGTCGCTCTTTTGCAGACACAGAATGTCGGCGTCCGAAAAGAAGAGATACTAAAGCAGTGCTGAAAAATGAAAAAAAATAGCAAGAAAAAAGATGCTTGATGAACAAATAAAAAAGACACAGTCTTTTCCAACTTGGCTTTACTCGTAAGTCAACAGAGGATCAATCCAAGGCCTTTTCAAGTACTTCTGAATGGCAAGTAATTCTGAATGATGGTGATGGCGGTAGACCTTTCCCTTGAACAGATTGCTGAGGATGAGGATACAATTCAATTACTGGGTGCAGCTGAAACTGAGCTGGAAGTTCAATTACATCATCAAAACAGAGGCCAGAATATCAAAATATCATTGGGTTATGGCCAAACATTATCGATTTGCAGGATTTTTGGTGTAATACAGGCCCTGTGGAATGTCAACACTTTGATGGTGATTTTTCAGCTTCAAGCAGGCAGTATGAAGATCGTAAAAGGAATTTTTCCCGTTCCATGATCTTTCGAAGACATGTAAGTAGTGAACAATTCAAAAGAGAATGGCTCATTGTCAGTCCACAGGAAATGTGTACGGTTTTCCATGCATCCTATTTAGTAAAACACATAAAGGCCGAACTCAATTTACTGTGATTGTAAGAATGCCTCGCAGCAAATGAAAATGCACGAAGACAGTGCAACGCATCAGGCATGTGTACAGACACTGATCAGTAGACGACACACTCACGGTGGAATCAACAGTTCTTCGGAAATTCAGTTCAACAAAGAACAAGAATACTGGATCAAAGTTCTGCAAAGAGTACTGTCAGTGATCAAATTCCTCTCATCATGTGGATTAGCTTCTCGCAGTGATACAGGACTCCTTGGTTCTCAACATAATGGCAACTACTTGAGAATTTTAGAGTTACAGTCTGACAGATCAGTCGTGACGAATGAGATTTCTCATTCTTCTAGAGTCCGAGACAATAGCCTCTTTCCGAAGCTTCTCGCAAAATGTCGACACACTATTTTACAAAGCAACTACAGACAAAATTGTATTCCAAGTATAGAAGAGTATTTTCAGTAGAAGAGTATGGAATTCGAAATTATTATATTTAGTAAAGCATCCAATTCACGAGTTATTTATATGGAAAGACAGATAAAAGAAACAAATATAAAGTCCCAACTTTCCTTTAAAGGACCTTTTCAGCTTTACCATATTAGACGGAAGAGTTGTCAAACAGATAACAGAAAAAAAATTACTTTTTAAAATTTATAAAGTAACAAAAACCAAAAAAAAACCCAGGAGGATGTAAATACTTTCATATAAGACAATTCATTCAAAATTTAAAATGCAATATTACATTAATAAATTTGAATAAGACACAATTGCACATTTCACAGTTATTTCATTTGCTAATCACAAAAAACACAAAATAAAATACAAAAAAAAAATATGCTAAAATGTTTCATTTCAATTAATTTTTTAATTTCATTGACAAATTCAAATTAAATGAAATACTGGAAAATGCACGAGGCTTTTGCTTTATTTTAGTCTACATTTCATAACACTGAAAACAGTCAAACAATAAATTCGTCGTGTAGCATTTTCCTACTGATAGACAGTGCACAGTATACATTTCCTCAAAGGCTAAAGGCTAAATGCTAAGAAAAGGCTAAAGTCAAGATCTTGGGCTTCCCGTAATCTCAAGAAATCTCATTCGTCAAGACTGATCTGTTAGACTATAATCCCGGAGTACGACTCTTTTCTAAGTTCTCATTTACCCAAATATGATTTATTCAAAGTCAAGGAAAACCCTCCTATCTGTCTTCCATAATTTGCGAAGTAATCGAAATAATGGGAATAAGGTTCTGAAAGTTATTGTAAAGGAAATCCAGGAAGCCACTTGGTTGATTTTATATCGTTGCACAACGCACTCAAGATAATTGACAGTAAAATTGCAGAATCATTTGAAATGATAGTCAGGGGTAAGGAAATTCCCACGTGGGAAGAGTTTTTCTTGCATTTAAAGGATAAAATTAAGATATTGGAATGGAAGGGAAGCTTAAGTTTGGCATCCAACTATCAAGTAATGACAGGTGTTACCAAAGCAAACGATAAAAGAAAGTATCCACTATATGCATCCAAAATATCTGTAAATTTGGCTAAAACTGCTGTTGACAATATGTGTTTGATCTGTAAAACATCAGATCATAGACATTTTGGTTATTGTCCAAGCTTTCGAGATACAGAAATCCAAGATAGGTTCAAGTTTGTACACACTCAAAGACACTGTTTCAACTGCTTAAAACCATTACATACTAGGCTAAATTGTGAATCATCTTATTCATGTTGAAACTATTAAAAGACATCGTACATTATTGCATTCAGATTTGAAGCAATCAAATGGACATAAGCAGCAGTATAAAGTCACGAATCTACCTGAAGCCACCACTGTTTTTAAAAACCTTAGTGGTCATCACTCCTCTGTGGAGAAACAGCCGGCTTGTGTATCTTTATGTAATTTGAAGGTCGCCGGTACCCAATTACCAAAGTGATAACAAGGGAATGGTTCATTCATTTCATAGAACAGTTGGACAATCAGAGAAATTGTTACTGAGGTATGAAGGGCCAGCCACAGTTCTGACCAAATTAAGGCATTATACTTATCGGAGCCAATAAGAGGGCACAGAAGAATTGATACAGTGCATGTAGAATGATTGCAACCGTACTTTCAAAGAGAATAAAGGAAGTTTCTCTGTGGCTGCTTAAATCTTGCAAGGGAGGAAATTTACCTGTGGAATAGTCCAGGCAGATTCCTTACCTCTTTTCTGGAAGTAGACCGGTCTAGTTCAGTCAGATCAAAGTTGTAAAACCTGTTAAAAAGGGAGGCTGAGCCAGGTTAGGGGAGAGGAGCGGTGGCACCATTGAAGCAACAGCATCCGGAAAAACAGCATCGGCAGTCAAGCTGATAGCCGACGTAAGGAACAGTGTTGGTTGAGTTAGCCAAGCACCTTTGTAAGAGAAGAAGATGTGGGTTAACCAAGCCAATTACTCGAGTCCATGGCTAAAGCAAGCCAGTCAGTCGAAGAAACAGGAGCCACCAAGTGTAAAAGGCGAAAGCAAGCCCGTCAAGTATAAAAGGAAGCAACAATGCCTACAGAGTCAGTAGGTAACCTGGTCAGCAGAGAAGTCTGGCGACCGAACTGATTTATAAGAAGCAGATGCTGTAGCTTTCTGAGCATCTGCCCACCTATCAAAAATTCATATGCTCCAAACTAGAGGAAGCGATGGGTGGCATATCACAAGAAGTTTGGATGGAAATCGGTGCAATAGATGAATATGTTATCAATGAGAAGTGGGTACAAGGGTAATCGCCCAGTTCAGATTCTGGCCACAGATGACAACATGAAAAATTGTGTGACTGAACTGTATGGAATCAGAATGAAGAAGACAAAGGTTTTAGATTCCCAGAGAAGAGTTTTTCTTGACGTGGTCAAATCTGCCATATTTAGACGACACCTTTTTTTAAGAAGTTAGATCAAAAGCTTCAACAATATGCTACTGCTGATTCTTAAAGGGCTACTCGAAATAAAAGGCATGAATCAGTGGTAGCAATATTATTTAAAATTTGTAATCATATTGAACCTGTTGATTAGGTTGCATCATCTCCACCTCTCTCTATTGAGTCAACTGGCCTGACTCTGCCTACCTGCATTGCAATAGACAAGCCAGAAGGAGGTTGCAAGAAGTGTAAAAAGGGAAGCAGAGCCTAGTCAAGGCAGAACATCAGTGGCAGTCAGTCACATAGGATCCTACTCCCGTTAAAGAAGGGAGAACATCAGTGGCAGTCAGCCACATAGGGACCTCCTCCCATTGAAGAAAACAGAATGTCTTCTGGCAGCAGCCCAGCAGCCTCCAGGAGAAGAGAGAACGTCGCCAGTAACCAGCAACAAGTGGTCCTCTGCCACCATATGGAGAAAGGCAGCAGCAATAATCCCAAAGGAGGAGTCCTACTCCCATTGAAGAGAAAAGTTAGTCAGCAGCAGCAAGACGCAAGAATGGATACTCCTTCCACTGAAGAGAAAAGTCGGCAGAGCATTGACTACGAGCAGTCTTTCTCCATAGCATACAAGAAGACAGTAACCCTTTGGGCTAGAAGCCCAATAGCTGGAAGAAGGTTCCAGATTCGGGGCAAGTACAGGAGGCGACAACCTGGCTGAAGATTTGGGATCCAGGGATGGGATGGCAATCCAGGATGCGACAATCCGGCTGAAGTTTCGGGATAAGAGACAGGAAGGCAACCCAGGAGGTGACAGCCCAACTAAAGAATAATCCGGATTTGGTACCACAACCTAAGAAGAAGGTGACGAATGGCCCAACAGAAGAGGAGAAGAGAAACGACAGTTGGAGCCAAGACAGACATAAGAAAAGGGTTCGAAAAAATAACCTGGATGCTTTGTCTATAAGCACTTTGAACTTGGATTCAGGACACAACTGCTTGGAAAGGGAATGAAATCAGCAAAGCTTCCGTTCCAGAAGTCTGGTGACCGAAGAAACTTTAGAGGCTAGACGATCCCCTCATTTTTAGTTATTCCCTGAAATCACAATCATCCCATTACAACTTATTATTAATTGTATCCGCCAGTTTCATAAATCCAAAACTGCAATGTATGGTACCCTCTTAATGAGTTATTCGAAATAAATTCAAATCATTGGTAACATACACTAATTTATGCCAGGAAACAAAAGAAAGTACATTATTATAAGAAAAAATAAAGGAAAAAAAAAAAAAATAGCAGATTCAAACCAAGGTACTTGAGCTTATGAACCTGTCAATAGCTTGTCAGCTATTGTCAACAACCGTAGTTGAGATTTTGCATTTGTAATATTTAATCTAATGTAGAAAATCCAATGTAAACAATGTCAAATATTTCAAAACCTGTAAAGTGTTGGCCCTAAACGTATATATAATTTAGAAGTTCTTCATGTGTACTTTCATCTGACAAAAGACCACCAAATTTTATGATGTACATGGTGTTATTTCCTTCTTTAATTTGCTAAAATGGAAATTATAAAAAACTGAACATTAAAATATCTCAAAAAAAAAAAATACCTTCTTGATTTTAATTATTTAATATTCCTTATTAAAGAAAGTTTTAATTAAGATTCTCTATTTTCAATATTTCATTAATTTACCTTGGCACTGTCTTGTCCAGATCTCTTCAATTCCGCTGAATACTGAAAGGCTTTTCTTTTTTCTTCACAAAAATTCACATCTACACAGTTGTTAACATCTACACATTCAAATTGAACTCTTCAGAGTAGCTTCTTTTTTTAAATTAAAACAAATGTGATCTTCAACCTTTCTGTATTTCCGTGTTTTCAGTTTCTGCTGGAAACTGAAAAGCTTATTCCACGAATTCACATTTAAATTGCTTTTCACCTGTATGTGTTCTAATGTGATCAGATAATTTTTTTTGAATCCAAATTCACTCTAATATGGCTTTTCACCGGTATGTGTTCTGATGTGATGTTAAGCTATTAATGTGGGCAAAATGTTTTTTTTTTTTTTTTTTTACAAATGAAACAATTATGTGGCTTTTTACTTGTGTGAGGTTTTAATATCTTTAGTTAAATTACTAGACATTGAAAAAATTTTTCACAAAATTCACATCGATATGGCTTTTCCCCTTTGTTTTAATATGTTCAGCTATGCAAGCTTTAGTCGAAAAAAGTTTTCCATGAGATTTACACTCACAAGGCTTTTCGCCAGTATGTATCCTAAAATGGTTAAAGTAATTGAGTGGGAAAAACATCTTTTACAAATTTCACATTTGTATGGTTTGAAACCTGTATGTAATTTCACGTACGTATCTAAATTGCACGATCTTGAAAAGCTCTTCATACCAAAATCCCACACACAAGGTTTTTCATCAGTACGTCGTTAGTTAATCTAATCCAAGGGTTCTTAAGCTGTGGAGTATAGTTCCCAGGGGAGTTTTGGACCAACTCCACAGGAGGTGTGAGTAGCTTCTCAACTATAAATTGTTTACAATACACAATTACTTGCAACTTGTCCCTTTCTAGTTTGTTCTCGCTTGAGCAATTAGTATCTTCCGTCCTCAACAGCTGGCTCTTCCAAACCACCACATGCTATATCATATGTTTTCTGAATTCAATCTTTCAAGGTTTGTGGTTGTTTTGTTAAGTCACTTTTTTTTTTCCGGTTTATTGCAAAAAGATCGTCATTTCAAAGAAAAGGAAGTACAGTGAGGATTACTTGAAATTCTGGTTCACAAGCTTTCTTGACAAAGATAGATTCGCAAAACCTGTGTTTTTATGTGCAAAAGTTCTCTGTAATGATAACATGAGGTCTGCCAATCTTCAAGAACATTTTGCAAAAATGCATCCTAGGAATTCTAAAGTCACACTGGAAATGATGAAGCAAAAGAAAGTTCGATTCTGCTCATTTACTAAGCTCAATAAGTTCGGTTTTGGAACTACTAAAAAACTCACTCCTTGAGGCCTCCTATAAAGTGTCATATATGATCACAAAGAACAAGAAATCACATAATTGGCGAAACTCTGATCAAGTCTTGTGGTCCTTGACACAATTGAAGGGCATGAGCAGAGGAAAACAAATTGCTGAAATACCTCTGTCAAATGACGTTATAAAGTCAAAACTTAGGGATAAGTTGGCCGATGTTTTGGATCAACTCATGGAGGAACTCAAGAAAGTGACTCTGCCCTTGGACTTCAATAGGATGAAAGTACCAATAAAGCTCAATGCAGCCAACTCTTGGTCGTTGTGAGGTATGCCAGTGATACGTACATTAAAGAAGAATTTATTTTCTGTGAGTCGCTGCTTACTATCACAAAAGCTGCTGATGTGCTTCAACTAACGAACAATTTTTTTCAAAAACTGGAATTGATTGGAACTCAAAATTGGGTTTCCTACGCACTGATGCTGCACCTCCCATGCTGGGAAGAAAATCTGGCTTTGGAGCTTTGGTGAAGGCAGAGGCCCCAAAGTAGTGATAATACACCGTTTTCTACATCGTCATGCACTGGCATTAAAAACTCTCCAAGACTAAAATCAGTATGTCCACCGCTGTTGAGATGTAAACTTCATATGGTCTCAGACTTTGAATCACAGACTGTTTAAACACTTTGCCAAGAACTTGGAGCCAAACATGAAATCTTGCTGTATGACTCATTGGCTTTCACTTGGCCAACTCTTCACTCTTATCTAATTAAGAACTGAGATCACCAAATTTCTTCAAGAAATGGAAAAGAAAATATTTGAAGAATTTGAAAGCCGAACTCTCGTTGTTTCCTTGGCTTACCTCGCAGATATATTTTCACACTTGAATGACCTCAGCTTTTCAATTAAAGGATCACTAGTCACTGTTTTGGATGCGACTGAGAAAGTTGCAAATTTTCCAACTTTGGAAAACGTTCTGTCTGGAGAGCAGTTTATAGAGTAGATTTAACCCTTTCAGACCTGCTGGCTAGTTTACATTTGAAAATGTAGTTTCAATATATTTTTCTACTCAAAAGTTCAAAAAAAAACAATAAAAAAATAAAATCCTGATTTTTATCAACATAATTTATGACCCACACAATTAATAGTTTGGCATTAATAGGTTGGCCAAAAAACATTAAAACACAATTGCACGTACAGGGTCTGAAAGGGTTAAGACAATATTTTGAGTCATCTGGATACTCTCATGGGCTCTTTTAATAATTATTTCACTGAAAACGAACTGAATAATGACATGTGAATTCGAAATCCTTTCACATTTAATGTGGTATATTTTGCTTTGCAAAAAGATGACCTTATTGAGCTGCAGAGATTTTGGTGCTTTCAAATGGTCACATATTCTGTTCTGGGCAAAGAAAGCTATTTCATCACTGATTCCATTTCCAACCACCTATCTGCATGAATCTGGATTTTCAATTCTTGTGAGCATAAAAACCAAAGCTAGAAATCGGTTGGATGACAGAGATAATAGACACCTAGCATTGTCTAACATTCTCCCTAGAACAACACAAACAGCAACAGTGATCATATTGAAGGTATTTGAAATTTTCCTTCTTTATGTGTATAACTATTAGAAATAATTTCTTTAAATACATGTTTTATTTCCCCAAAACTATTCAGTGCTCGTGTTTGTGTTCATTTCGTTGAATATGAATTTTTAGTCCAGATCATAAACTAAAAAATGCAAACTCATCCTGTCTAAGCCTAAAGTTTGGGCCGTTAATACATGGGAGGAATGGATAATAAAATTTTCACAAGGGAGGTGAGACACCAAAAGTTAAGAAACACTGATCTAATCGATTGAGAAAACGTTCTTCCACCAAATTCATGTGGATATGAATTACCCTCATGTTAACAATTAAATATTGCCTACATTTTTTAATACGAAATTGATAATATTGCTTTCCTCTGGTGAAAACTTATATTTTTCGATATCTGCAAACAAGTTATTCACAAGAGAGATTTCTATACCCAAAATCTTTTAAAACAGTAAGGCGTAAATTTAGGCCTATAAATTTCTTCCAGATTCTATTGAGAAGTGTCGAATAAAACACTTCTCTATGGAAACGAAATAACAAACCAAGAGGATAAGTCAGGACTGAAATTCGAGTTCTACCATGGAAGTGCTCAAAGAATGTTTCGATGAATCTTTACTGTCCCAAACACTTTGGCTGCCTTTGTGCAAAACCGAGATCCGGTGCGGAGTTTCTGATCACAGTCTTTGCTTCCGATAACTACAGATGGGCAAAAACTAACTGATACTGTTCCGAAATGTAACAGTTACCTGAAACACACTATTGGTCCCAAGATTACCAGGGACAGTATAGTACCAGAATACAGTTCTACTTCTCGACTTCCTGTTGAGTAGAACTATTTGTTTCCTATAAACGTCGCCTGGAGCGCTGTAGTCTATCGCCATTCTGTAATAAATGAGCAGTCTATGAAATAAATAAATTGCATATTCTCTATATAAGTGGATCTACTAAGGAAATACCGGATGTAGTTCTTGCAATCCTTCGATTGATTTAACAGTTTGTGACATCCCTGAAACATAAAATCCAATTCAATTGAATTCTTCATTATTTCCTTGATTAGTTGTTATTGTGTCATTTTCTTCAACTTTGACATGCACTTGAATTCATCAATCGAATTCTGTTAACTTTTTAAATAGATACAGTTCTACTTCTTGACTTCCTGTTGGGTAGAACTATTTGTTTTCTGTAAATGTCGCCAGGAGCGCTGGAGTCGATGGTCATTCTATAATAAAAGAGCAGTCTCCTTAAAATGGTAATTCCAAATTGAAATAAAATTTCAATTTTAAAATTGTATATATTCGGGGATTTTGAATTTTATAAATGTAATACTCATTTATATTTGATTTCTATTTTCGTTTAGCATTTGATTTAATTTTTCCTATTGAATTTGTTACAGAAAAAACAAATTAAATTATAATTGTGATTTTAAAATTAATATTCAAGTTTACAAATATAAAAATGGTGATATAGAAATTAAAAGAAATATATTATTTCGAATTTTTAAAGGAAAAAAAAAGGATAAGATTTAATGCTCCAATAAAAAATTCAAGCATTTTAAAATATAAATCAGACTTGAATTGACATAAGTTACTTAAAAAGTAATTAAAATAAATAAATAAATAAATAAATAAATAAATAAATAAATAAATAAATAAATAAATAAATATAAAGATCAATAACCGATAAACAAATTAATGTATAAAAACAATTGGTAATATTTAAAATTAATAACTCAAAATAGATTAAAAAATCAAAATGATAAATAATTAAAATTTTAAAAAAGTTATCAAAACAACTTATTTAATGAAATTAATTTGCACGTCATAAAAAATATAAAGCATAATATAATATGTATTATTTTATTTGTTTATTTATTTATTTATTTATTTATTTATTTATTTATTTATTTAAGCTTTTCAATGTTGAAATTTTATTATTTTCGGCAGGGCAAGCCAAAACGTTGTATTTTAATCTTTCTAAATGTACTTTTTTAATAATTATTTAAGTGTGTTGACAAAAAAAAAATTTTAAGTCACAAAAAAAAAAAATTAAAGTGTCACAAATTTTTTATTTTTATTTTAGTGTTTGAAATTTTATCTGAATACGAAAGTTATTATATTCATTCAACCTGTGTTAATTATTAAATATTCTTATTTTATGAAACAATAGTTAATTTGTATTTCCTATCTTTTAAAAACAGTTGGGAAACCTATTTCTGGAACAGACAAGAAAAAGAACAGGTTTTACAGAAAACTATTATTGTGGAATAGTTCCACTGCTGGAATAGGAATACTTGGAGCTGTTTCACTAAATAACAGTTTAGCGATAGTATTTTGTTACACTGTGCTGATTTAGCCTTTGCCCGCCTCTTATGACTGTTGCCAATTCAAAAACCTGAAATTTCTCTGCAGGCTCTTGAAAATCTTCCGAAACGCGACTTAATACTTCCAGATTTTAGAAAATTCAGTCATTCAACCAAAAAAAAAAAAAGGCTGCACCACTTCTTGTCTGAACAATCAAAGAAAAAACAAAAAACACATCGGCCTTCCTTAAAATTCTCCAAGCTACTGTCTGTTTTCAGTAGACTATCGTATCAACTAGTATGAAAAAAATATAGTTCTGAATCATCATCATCATATCGTATCAATAACAGCTTATATTCTATCTGTAAGATATGCAGCAAGAACTATTGCTTTAGAGGTACCAAGGGCCAGGTCGTCTCCGGAGACCATAGAAGGGCAATCGAAGCATGAGAGCAGGTGCGTCATTGTTTCTTCTTTACCGCAAGAGCACAATACATCTTGGGTCAAATCAAGGTAACCCAATTACGAAGGTTATATTTGCAGCTGCCAACCCCAGCTCGTAATCTGTTAAGAGACCTCCACGTAGGCCAGGGTAACTCATGACCTGGAAGTAAGGTCTCTTCTGGTTTAATAAGGCCCACTGGAAATTGACATTTATCCATCCATAGATCTAGTTTCTCACGATCAGCCCGTTGCTGAAGGGGATGATAGCAAGTGCCTCTGAATGTAACTTGGAAACCACTCAATTACAAATCGTACAACTCTAAATTTCCCTCTGCCCTCCGACACAATTTTTTTTCTGTCCATCGGCAACCAAAAACTTCAGATTTGGAAGCAATACTTCCAAACTCTTACCTACCTCTGATATTGGCAATACTTTTTCAGTCTATGATTTGGATTTTTACAAAACCAACTCCTATCGGCGGTTTTGTAAATATATTGAGCTAAAAAAATGGGCAAAATAAATCGGAACTGTTCCAAACATAAAAATTTTCTGATACACACTATTCCGACCTAACCAGTTGCATGTACGAGGGTTGTTCAATAAGTAATGCAGCACTTTTTTTTTTCTTAAAGTAGATTTGTTTTATTACAGTTTTAAATACATCCTCAATTTTCGTTGTTCCTCAATTCTTTAGCTACAAAAAGCTATTTTTCAACATAATCTCCATTGACGTCTATGGCCTTATGCCACTGAGATGTCAGAGCTTGTATGCCTTGACGGTACCACTCTACTGTTCCTCAGACAACTTCTTATTGCATCAACAACTTCCTGATCACTGCCATATCGCTTCCTGCAGATTGCATCCTTTAGAGGTCTGAATAGGTAGAAGTCTGAAGGTGTGAGATCAGGGCTGAAGGACATGAGGGAGGACAGTCCAGTAAAGTTTTGTGATCTCCTCGCAGGTATACAGACTTGAGTGTGGTCTGGCGTTGTCGTGGAGCAGGAGAAGTCTGTTCACGTCTTCGTGGCCCAAACACGCTGGAATCGTTTCCTCAGTTTCTGAAGAGTCTTCACATAGGCTTCTGAGTTGATAATTGCACGTTGCAACATTATAGTAGTCATACCTGTGTGCGGCCAATCAGTGGCGGATTTCCCAATAGGCGCAGGAGGCGCGCGCCACGGGCCTCATCAATCAAGGGGCCCTCAAAATTTACCTCTCAAAATAAAAAAAAAAATATTTTTTAGTTGTAAAAGCAAGATTTCTTTTTTTTTTTTTTTTGGTTGTAAAAGCAAGCTTAGGGGGCCTCATCAGTCAGCCTAAGGGCCCCATCCACCCAAGTATTTCCTTTTTTTTTTTTGGTTGTAAAAGCAAGATTTTCTTTTTTTTTTGGTTGTAAAAGCAAGCTTAGGGGGCCTCACCAGTCAGCCTAGGGGCCCCATCCACCCAAGTATTTCCTTTTTTTTTTGGTTGTAAAAGCAAGATTTTCTTTTTTTTTTGGTTGTAAAAGCAAGCTTAGGGGGCCTCATCAGTCAGCCTAAGGGCCCCATCCACCC
>JAFIDM010077676.1:0-14442 GCA_023159025.1 Thereuonema tuberculata | reverse complement strand
CGGGCGGAAGTAGAACAACTCTTAGTTAACATTTGTTTTCATCGGGCAAAAGTAGAACAACTCTCAGTTAAAGGTAAGAATTTTTCAATACAAAAATCCTACAAACACAATTTCACAACGCTCGTATTAACTAGAAACCAATAAAAACTGTATTACGTCCAACAAAAACTATAGTAATAACAGAAAATTGACGGAAAACATCACTTTCAACCACGTTTTCCAGCAGAGAGAACACTACAAAACATTGACAGCGTTCGTAACAGATAAAAGTTCATTTCTGAAGTTCTAAAGCTTATAATTAATTAAACTTCCAATACAATACTATTAATCCGAAAACACCTCACAAACATCTACAGTTTATTAGATATATCTACATTTAAAGTGTACTTAATAAATTAGCAATTCATTGAGGGATCCGAACAAAATAAAGCCATGTCAATTTACTATTGAGATTTTGGAAATAAAATGTCTAAGGAAAGAAAGAAAAAGAAAATGTTACTATTTTATTGAAACGAATTATGTTTCCTTCACTGTTATTTATGCGATTACAATAAATTTTAGATTACAATATTACAGTAAGTTGTTTATTTTTTATAATTGTATTTTATTATTATAAGCCTGAAGCCATATTTCTCTGTAGATCAATATTTTTATAAGCCTAATAGTTTAACAGTTATTCAAATACTTTTTAAGAAAAAAAATTATTATTATTGTTAAATAATTTTTAATTTCTAATTGCAAAAATAATTTTACAAAATAATTTTTAGGCAAGATGAAATGACAGAGGAAGCTTAACGTAATTGTAAATAAACAAATAAACTTAGAAAGTTTATTTGTTAATGTGTTAATAAATTAACCAATTTTTATCAGAATATTATCCTAGTAATTAAAAAAATGTCATATTTATCTTGAATTTCTGTTTATATTTCTTTCCAATCTTATTAAAGAAAAAAAATGAGACGTTTGAATAAGGAAAATAAGAAATAAAATAAAAATGAGAGTAATGTGCAGAAAATGCTGTATTTTTTTTAATTTTTATTAAAAGTTCTCTCATAATTCAATGTAATTTGTTTTCTGGAAACACATAATTTCTTCCCATATCTGCTTTTTTTTTCTCTTTAGCTCCTGAAATTTTCATTGGAAAATGTTGTGATATCATATCTTTATTTATATTTACATCACATCTTTGTTTGTGTCTTATGTATTATTATATCCGAAGAAAAGACAATATATGATCAATGCAGGATTTTGACTTGTGATATTTACTCTCTTGTTGTCTTGTGATTCCATATATAGAGTTTTTAAAACCATGGCTGAGCAGAACTTTTCTGTATTTTTGCATAGTTAGGTTTTTATTTTTTTGTAATATATTAATATTGATATCACCTATTATGATGGTGGTACTGTTTCTATTTGTTATGTTTTTTAGAATGTTATTGATTTCTTCTAAAAATAGTTTTTTCTTTGTGGAAGGTGGTCTGTATATTGCTAGAATATTAATTTTGCTATTTTTAGTTTCATCATGTATATTGATATAAATATTTTCGCAATGATTAGTTATAATTTTATTTGTGTTAATAGATAGATTATTTTTATAATATATTATTATTCCTCCACCTCTTTTTTTGCTTCTTAATTCGACTATTTGATTAAAATTGATAAGTTGATAAATTTGAGTTTCATTTTCTTTTTAATGTTAACTTCAGTTAATATTATTACTTGTAAATGCTTCAATATATTATTTATTTTGCATAAGAATAAATTCCAATTAGTTCTTAATGACCTAATATTAAGATGTAGGATTCTGAATGGATTAGTAGTATTCGGGGTTTTTTTCTCTATTGTTACGATAAAGTTTTGCCATTTTTTAAGATTTTTGATTATTATTGTTTTAGGTTCTGTAATACCTTTTTCTATGACATCTATTGAATCCATTTAAGATATAAGAATTATTATTTTTTTTTACCCAGATAAATTAAATGATTTTTTTCCAAGTCATCTTCTCCCTTTATCGTGATAATGTTACTGCTGTCTTCCTTTCTTGTTATGCTGGCCGAACACGTGTCAATTTTTTCAGTATTGATGGTCAATTTTATTGATATCAACAGTTTCCATCAATAAAAATGATCAATATTGACCATTATTGACCATTTCAAGAAACTTGATATTGCTACAAAAAAAAGGATCAACTTCAGTTGTCGAGAAGTATTGATGGTGCGCAAGCGAATCACATGAACGGATGAAATCACGTGACAATGGTGACGTGCAAGGCGCCGCTTTGAAGATAGGAAACGCACACCGAGCATTTTTTTTTTTGAGATAGAAGGCGTAAAATCATCAAAATGGGTCGGCCAAAAAAAGATAATTCAAACAACAACATTTGGTCAATTGATCATGAAAGACTCCTCATTGATTTCTACAGAGGTAAAGGCGTTTAATACTAGAGCGATTCTGTATGTTCGTAACAAGTTAGGCTTAAACGCAAGTAAGCACACTGATAGCTCCCATTTTATTCGCAAATAAATTGTATAAAACCGATGTCGTACAATCGCTGGGAATATTGTCCCCAGTGCAGCTATGCTCTGCTCGTGTGGTGTGTTTATAAGGCAAATAAACTGTATGCGAAAGACGAAGCGCCGTAAAGCATCAATAATCAGGTCAATACTCGATTAGAAAAAACTGTGTGTTCGCGCGTGATATCAACTGTCAATATCAATTTTAATCAATATCGACCGTCAATACTGAAGAAAATTGACACGTGTTCGGCCAGCCTTAGGATTTTTCCCGATTTTGTCCAAATGAATTTATATTTTTTTTCTTTGGCTTTCACCTTGGTTTTCCATAGCAGGGTTTTGATGTTCTGTGACAGATTTTCATTGAAGACGGGACTGTGGTCATTATCATTAAAAATGTCATTGTTGCTGATTCTGGAATTTTTTCTTTTCTAGCCTTAATAATTTGACAATTATTGGGGGTGGTTTGCTTGTATTCCTGCTAGCAATTCTGTGAGCTAAATCTATGTTTCCTTTGTTTTCACTTATTTTCAATTTATTTTCTATCTTATCTAACATTTTATATATGTCTTCATTTTGTGTTGTTTTCACACCACGCACTTCTATGTTTAGAAGCCTCGAATGAGCCTCTAATTTGTCCATGGAATCTGCCAGTGCTTTCATTTTGTCTTTTGTTTCTTCATTTTCCTGTTTTATCTGAATGATAAGTTTTTTGTTTTCCTTATTTGATTGTTCTGTTTTGTTTTGTCTTTGATTCAGATCCTCATATTTGTCTGAAAGGAACTGGAATGACGTTTTTAACTCATCCATGTCACTCTTAATTGTATCTAATGTTTTTAATTTATTTCTAATTTCTATTAAGAGTTCTCTTGTTGTTGCGTCTTCTTTCTCACCATTTTCTGATTCACTGAGATTGTCTTTTGATTTTAGCTCACATTTGCTGCAGGACCATTTTTTCTTTGCTCATTTTTTTGTATTTCTCTTCTTCAATTGAGCATTTATAGTAATAATCCCTATTGCAGGATAAGCAAAGAACCTGTGCACCCTTAAGATTTTCTTTACAAGAAACACAAATTTTGTTGTTGCCCATTGCGGTTTTTTTTTGGATGGGTGTTGGGGTGAGGGGTCTTTACAAGTGGTTTTTATATTTCAATCTTCTCCCTCTCCCTTCTTTTTTTTTTTTTTTTTCAATGGGATCATCCGCTGACCCGCACTTTTCTCTTTGTATTCGAGGTCTAGGTCAAGGTCACGTCAAATGGCACTCAACTGACCTTCCTAATACCCTATCAAGTGTCTATATTTTAAGAAATAAGTAAACTTACAGTTCCTTTTCCAGCTGATTTCCACTTCCACACTGTCTGCCAACCTCTTACGAGTGCTTCTGTAGCTTCAGTTCAGGAGAAACTAGTGTTAATATTATTTAATTCTGCTGTACTTCCCTTTTAAAATAAAATACTATATACTCCCCTTTTAAAATAAAATACTGTATACTCCCCTTTTAATATAAAATACTACATACTCCCCTTTTAAAATAAAATACTGTATACGCCCCTTTTAAAATAAAATACTGTATACTCCCCTTTTAATATAAAATGCTATATACTCCTCTTTTAAAATAAAATACTGTATACTCCGTTTTAAAATGTATTCTACGCCATGAAATACATACAATTGTTAACCCTACTCCCTCTTAATTGTATACTGTATTTCCTCGATATAGGGCAGCCATTTTCTCAATTTGTTGTCAATGATAAAAGTACAAATAAAAAATGTCAATTATGTTCGCCAAATCAAAGACAATCACCTAGCATACCGCAACTAACCAATTGTAAAGCTTTCTTTATGCACTTTCTTTGACTGACAGAATTTAAGGAAATTAAAAATTAGGAAAAAGCTATGAAAGTATCACTTTCAGAATGTAGACGAGTTATTTAAACGAAATCATGAAACGCTGTTTTTAATCTTATTTAGCAAATTTTCAAATTTATAATTGACGGTAAATAAATAAGTGTCATTTACTTGCCGCTTATAACAAAAGAAAAGCTCGGTCTGGTTATTTAACCCCTTTTCGGGTAAATGGATAGCTCCGCGGTGAGTGCACGTGACGTTGAAATGAGAAAGTTATGAAAGTAATTATTAAATATTATTAACATTTTAAATAAATATTATTCATATTTTATTACAGGTGAAAATAAAATCATTTTAGTACACGTAAAAACGCACAAAACATGAATTTATTAAGAATAAAGTAAAACTATAATAAAGTAAGACAATAACCTGGCACCCAGGGTCAATAATTACCGCCTAAATGAGTTTTCCAAAAGTCGAGACCTAGCTAAATCGGTTTCTCGCACCCGAAAACGTTTCATCAAAATCTTTAAGCCCGTTTTCAAGATAAAGTTTACAAGAATTGCTCTCTTAATAGTATTTGGTAACTTATTTATTAATGATATTTAAGAAATCAAAGAAAAATTGGACTGAGAAGTTGGTGTTCTTAGCAGAGCCGTTTCTAGGTGTGCTGCCACCCCAGGCGAGAACTGAAAAATTCCCCCCCTCCCTTTCAAGTGCCGCCCCCACCAAAAAAAAAACCAAAAAAAACAAAAAACAGAATCTTCAATTCAACAACCAAAAAAAAAAAAAACCACAATCCTATTTTATCAACCAAAAAAAAAAAAAAAAACGGAGTCCGTCCTTCGGCCGCCCTATAAAATCTTGCCGCCCTAGGCGGCCGCGTAGTCTTGCCTAATGGTAAAGAAACGGCCCTGCTCCCTGTATATATAAATCGAAACCTCATGTTCCAGAGAGTAAGTTACTTTACTTGTAAGTTACTTACAAGGTTTTATTTTTAAAAATCATAATTCTATTGAATTAGTCTTATTTGTCTAACTGTAATTAATCAAATGGTCAAGAAGAGAAAACAAACAAAAACGAGCATTTCCTTCAATAACATATTAAGCATGAACATTTAACAAATCAAGGCAGATGTATTTGAAAAGTCGTTATTGTTGTATGTTCTGTTTGCCGCTTCTGCGTGATAATGTTTTAATAATTTACAAATATTTCGACTTCCATTTTATTATTCAATTCTGTAAGAAGGCTTATTTAGTTTCCACTGTCAAGAATGGATAAAGCGACGAGTGGTTTTGTGTTCCAATGACTTTTGCTTTCGTTTTCATATAAGATTTACTTCGAATTTAGCAGTTTGGAAGTTTGCTTCTTATAGATAGTGATTGAGTGGTAAGTGATGTAATACTTGTCGTTTTTTGTTTCACCATTTTGGTTCAAGTGCAGTATACGGTAACCGAAACCGAAACAAACAAAGCCTCCACTTCGCGTAGGAATACATTACGTAATTCTCAATTAGGTCGTTAATCACGTGGTTACCAAGGCAACAGGTTCTTTTTCAATTTTATTGGGGATGGCGTCTCAATATTTTGTGGATTTCAAATTATGGTGTCATTAGGAAATATCTGCTGCTTTCTGTGACTTCATTTTGCTTTTTAAAGTTACAAAATGATCCTAGAAGACATATAACCATCCAGGATATCAGCATTTATCTTATTTAAGAAGGTAAATTTATCTTTTTAATGTTATGCTTCAGAAGTTAGGCCTAATTGGTTGTTCGGCATTTTCTTTTCTAATTTTCGTAAAAATACAGTTATAATGAATCGCATGCGGTTATCGTAAATATTGACTTGTGGCTTTAATTTTGAGGTACCTTTCCAGGAAAATGGCATTCCTCATAGATGTTCAGGTTTTTCTCTATTGTTTAATGATGGTCTAATTTTTATCATATTAACGAATAGTCAATTAACTACCCTAACCTTTTGTAAATATTAAGTGTGCGCCATTCTAGCAAGAGATCCTCTTTCTGGATTATCTAACCTTTTGTAAATATTAACTGTCGGTCCTTGTAGCAATAGATCCTTTTTCTGTATTCGGTTTCGATTTTTCTATTAAATTTCTAACGTGACGTCAACTTCCGGTTCCGGCTTCCGGAAATAGTTTCAAAACAGCCATATTTCACAAGGAGAAAAAAAAAAACATCCACTTCCGGTTACCGTAATCTGCACTTTTACCATGCCTGTTACATCTTTAAAATTTTTAAATTCTTTTGAAATTCCTTTTTATGTGTTTCCAGGAACATCTTACAAAGAAACCTGAAGGATCTCGCATGTCCTACACCATCCAGACTGCACATTGGCTCAGGGAGGGCGATAAGGAGGCCCAGAAACTGTAATGTGCCATGACCAATGAAATCCCGGAGCTCATGAATAACATTTGGTTATGCCATGAGGCGTATATTTATGTTTGAGGTTACATTAATGGACGATCAAACCATCATAGGCTTTGCCGTCCCGATATCTTGCAGAACTCTGTATTATCAGGGAGGGAGCCCACTTGGAACATGTCATTTCCAGACGTCAAACTCTGTAACTTCACTGGCGGAACTGAAACCATGACGTTCGTGTTTCAGTTCTGTTTGTTTTGGGTCCCCGAAAGCAGAATGTTTTTTATCTTTCTGCGACGATTGATGCTAAGACGAAAAACTTTCTGCAGGTGCAGAAAAAAAAAACAAAAAAAAAACCGACCCCTGTTCTATACGATATCTTTCTGCAGCCCTCACTTTCGTTCTGCGACATTGTCGCTCGATATTCTGCTTTGGGGTTTGGGTCATCCTGTACAACTCTTTAGAACTTTTAGCATATGAAGCATTTGCAAAAATTTTATTGTCCAAATTTTTCATCTCCGTAGGAATCTATTTTTTCGAGGATATCTTTGCAATTGATGCTCTAGCTATAGTCTTCACGATATTTGTGGAGGCACGTGATCACAGCGAACCAATCGTTACCATTTCCTTACTTTACAAGAATTATTGCTTGGTCGTTTCTATAATGTCGTTGTGGGTTGCTCGCGTTGTTACTTCGTGTTCGTCCTAATGCTACAATGTGTTATATTTATTATTTTTGTTGGTTTTTACAATATTATTTTTTTAAAATTTCTTTCTATTTGGTTATATAACAAGTTTATTTTTAGGCTTGTGCAATTGTATTTTGAACTTCATATGACTGACATTAGTTTATATTTTGTAGCCCTAGATTTTTTTTAACGGAAACGGAACTATGTGGAGTAACTTATGTTTAGTGGTTCACCAGTCACGTGCCACTAGAGAAATAATAAATAATAGCTGACAATTCACAATATTTAGTTTATTGTTAACTTTACTATACTCTTTTCTCTAAGAAGTGAAAATTTTCAAGTAAATATATGAAACGTCATTTTAAAATACCAAATCCCTGTTATTTCGTAAAACTTTCTAAATTTTTGCATACGTTTCTTTTAGCTGTTCGCGCTTTGTACAACTGTTTTGAACTTATAGAAGCATATTACCCATCTTATTAGCCAAATTTCCCATCTCTTTAGGAACCCATGTTTTGGATTTTACCTTTGCCATTGTTGATTATCATCTGGGCTGTTTTACCCTCCTCAATTCTGAAGTATAGAGAAGGTGAATAGTAATTTCGATGTCTGCATCTCGAAGATATCCACCTATTGTAACTGCTGATTGCAGTGATAAGCAAGGTAATTTTTTTTTCTAACTTTTCACTCAAATACTAAACTCAGATTTCTGTTTTTAAATTCCATGACGATTTCCTACTAAATGTTTCTTTTTCGGTACTACTTTGCTTTGTCGATACTACAAATTTTTAAATAAATGCAATTTTTGTTAGATTTCTATTATTTCTAACTCAGTTATCAATTTCATGTATTTTAGATAGAACCCCGAATCATCAAAATTAATATGAATACTCAAAGAATTCGTAAAAAAAATTGATTACTGTCGTGTTCACGGAACACCGTGTAAATTAATATGTAAATTAAAGAGATTTACCGTGCCTAATGATTCACAGAAATGAGTAAACAAACGAATGCACAACACTACAAGAGAGGATTCGCACCCTGAGTTGTCATCGGGAAGAGAATGGAGCGGACCGTTTCATCCTTTTTAGGACTCGTCAGCCAGCCAAACTCAAAAACGAAACGGTTCGTCCCTTCTCGGTGACAACTCAGGGTGCGAATCCTCACTTGTAGCGTTGTGCCGTCGTTTGTTTACTCATTCTTATTACACATGTTCTTTTCAAGAATTTTATCAATTTAGATGACACACTTTTGCAGTAAGAGCACTGCTGAAATTGAAGGTCATGGAGAACTATTTTTGAAGTGAAGGTCATTTAAAAATTCGAAATTGTGAGATTTCATTTGGCTAAAGTCTAGTTAGAGGTACTAGCCAATAGGAAGCGATCTTGGCATTTAGTGAATTTATGCTTCCGGCAAGTGTACTGCTCACTGATACACGATCTTTTTCGTCTTTGATCACTTTTTGAAATGTAAAATGGCGGCACTTCCTGTATCCTAACCACGGATCTGGTGATTTCTGTAATTTTTTTCAATGTTTTTAATATTACAGACCAATCCTACAGCATAATACACGAACGACGATCCCAAGAGTGCTAAGAATCGATAGTACTGAATAGATTTATATTTGGCCCTCCACGAACTGTTATTGAAACACATACAGTATCGCCATATTCCTCCTCTGTTTGGCGAAAGAGTGCCGGGTAAATCTCAAATTTATTTAAAAAAGTTGAAAGAAAAACATAAGTTATTTTCCGAAATAAGATATTAACGAACAAGGACATGGTCGGCATCTTGTGTCTGGGATTTTGACCAAACTTGGCAAATACTATATGTTTAGGTTGGTGAACTATGTAAGATAAAGTCGGGAGAGATGACACATGGGGACAAATGACACATGGAATGTAACTTCAAGAAGGGTTCGCTGTAGACTGCAGCGCATCACATGACCAAAACCCGAAGCCAGTCTGAGCTTCAGTGTGTGTAGAGTGTTTGTGCTGAATTAATTTACAAGGTTTTATTGAGTTTTTCTTCGTATGATATAGTCAGGTATGTACTTGAATATTCGTTGACTTTGCGAATTTGTATAGTTAACAGCCTTTTTTTAAGGCATCTTTCGCTATAATTCACTGTGTAAACATGTAAATAGAGTAAACAAGGTTATGTACCGGTCACTAGTGTCAAGGGTCCCACGTGGTGGAAATGGCAGTATGTGTCATCTGTCCCATCGCTTGTGTCATCTCTCCCCTTTTTTATTATTCTTCTTTTATTTTTTTCTTTCTTTTATTTCATATTCATCACAATATAATTATAATTTGCATAATTAAAAAAAAAATAATCACCACTACAGTTCTTCATGAAAGAAGAGCTTTTGATGACCGAATTTCCTTATAGATTGATATTTACAGGACGTAACAGCACCATCTGTTGCTAAAATCCGTAACTGAATCTTTTAAACATTACGAAAACATTCTGGTTTTTGTATTTTCTACAGTTACGAATACATAATAAAGTATACTCTCGATATCTCGAAGTCTTAAAATTAAAGACTTTGAAAATTAATTTAAAAGCTGCTTTTAAATCTTTATTTACAAAGTTATTTCTATATTCGCTTGTATAGAATTAATTTTAAATTAATTTTTAATCTGAGTTGAACAACTATTTTGATATTTTTGTCAAAAAATTTGATTCAAGTTACTGACAAAATATGTTTATATTTCTTCTTTTAGCTATGCCGCATAGTAATTTATTGTCAGCTGCATTCTGGGGAAAAATTACAAACCAGTTACAAGAAATAACGAAAAATTCAATTCCAATGGATGTCACACTAACATGCAAAGGAAAAACATTCAATGCCCATGGAAGTTTACTTTCAAGGGCTTCTGAGTATTTTACTGTTATGTTTAACGGTCAGTTTAAAGAGTCCATAACTTCAACAGTGGATTTTCCTACTCTGGAACCAGAAGCCTTAAGTAGTATACTAGATATGTTATATACTGGAGGATTTTCAAATTTGGATTTTTGCACAGTGAAGCACGTTCTCATAGCAGCCCATTTAATGCAATTGACAGAAATTTACAATTATTATCAGGAAGTTCTCATATCTCAACTCTCCAAAGAAAACTTCTTGGAAATAATGGATCTAGCAGAGCATTTACAAGATGAAAGAATAGAGCATGAAGTATTTGGAGCTTTCAGTGAGATTTACAGAGAGGAAGAATTTTTTCTCATATGTGAAAACAAACTCAGGAAATGGCTCTAATATTATGTAAATGAAGGTATTCAAAGTCATGACTTTCTTCTAATAGTTATTGCTTTATGGGCTTCAAACTGCAAGGAAAGTAATCAAGAAAAAGCTGATGCTCTTTTGCGAATCATTGATCCCGACAAGATAACCATTGATAAATTATCACAAGCTCTAAAACAGCCTTGGATTACGTTTCCACAGGATTTACTGAAGGAATTTAGCATGCTTCACTGTCTCAGTTACCAATTTGCCCTCGATGCACTGAAGGCTCCGAATATAAATCCACAGGTTTTGGTATTAGGAAAAGATGAACTTGATCGCTGGTGTGTACAGGTTTGTAAAGGTGGTGAGTGGAGAAACTTGATTTGCCTAGAGGAAGCAACAATAGTGGATGTTACTATAGGAGTCCGCAAAGAAGAGTTGATTTTATTCACTAAGCATTTTTCAGACAAGGACTTGTCTTTTCGAAGTGAGATGAACATATTTGACATGCATGGTAGGCAGAAGAGGTGTGGAATAGTACGTGAGAAACGGGGTGATAACCGCGAAATAGGAGTCCTCGCAACAGACGAGGTTTTCGTAGTGGCTACTTACTACGAACGCGGAGGAGGTACTATTGATTTTCTTACTGGTTTTGACATTTCTGGTAGTCACATTTTAGAAGATGAACCATTAGTCACCAAGGTACAGCTTTTAACTCGGAGTCCTACAATATATAAGGTGATACAAGAAAAATGGATAGAAGGTGAGAATGAGTTCATTTTGAGTGTGTGGCTTTTCGTTTATATTGGCTTACGCACGATGTATAGAAAAATTGCTGAAATTAAGTGCAAAATGGAGTACACTAACTGGCATGCTTACTTGAACTTCCCTGTTGTAGTGATAAGATTCTTTCCGGGATATAGTATACACTTGGACGTAAACAAGTTCTCACTGAGTTTCCCATATGAAAACAATGAACTGGTTGGAGTCGTTTCTGTTACAAGAATGGAAAATATTATTTGGTGTTTGACAGGTGATGGACACTTGTATGTTCAAAGTATAAAAGCAACCGACAGAAAATGGAAATTGCTAGGTGAGGTATCTCCTGCTTTGAAGTCGTGCAAACAGATCATTGTTATGAATTAAAATCTTGAAAGGCTTGCTCTTTCTATTGTAATCTGTTTGTAATCCTATTTGTAATCATTTGTAATCCTATTTGTAATCATTTGTAATTCTATTTGTAATCATTTAAAATATTTATAAAAAAATACAAAAAAAATTTTCTGTTAACTCCACTTACTGAACCATGATACTACATCAGTATTCACATTTTTTGTCTAAATAAGCTTTCTTTTCCCAATCAATATCTTAGGGAGAAGGTTTGTTGTTTCGTTTCTGAGATTGGACTAACAAGGAAAATCCAGTCAAACTTGGATAACAGAGAACTTTTTAAAATGCAAACTGCGTTAGAATAACTTTAAAATATCATTTTTAATTCAAATTACAAAGAAATTCGATTAAATTTCTGAAAGGTGAAATATAATGACGATTATTAGGCTTTTTCATATCAAATACCATCTTCCTACTTTTTAATAAAACGGAAATTGTATTCTATCATTATCGTACAGCAGAAAATGACCAATGGTTTCGTAAATTAAGTTAAATTAAGTTAAAAATTAAATTAGTGCTTATCCTACAGGACTGGCCCAAAACAAACAGTACTGAAACACGGTGCCGCACCCCTCGAGCGGAATGCGTCAGAACAATGACCCTGCTCAAACGCAATATGCTGTGCAACATTCCATTACCGTGGATAGTAATACGCAGCTCCGAGGATATACAGGATGTCCCAGAAATGTAACAGCCAATAACATTCAAGCGCCTGTGGATCAAGTGTTGCAGTCGCCACGGCGTAATCAATGGAAAACAGCCTTGAAGCATGGCATGTCACGAAAATCCTTACACAGAAACCTGAAGGATCTTGGAGCGTTCTCCTACACCATCCCGACTGCACATTGGCTCAGGGAGGGCGATAAGGAAGCACGGAAACTGTATTGTGCCCATGTTCTCTCCATGACCTTTAACCGGATAATTAGACAATGGGACCACTACCTAAATAACAGATTTCCGGTCCTATAGTCAAACACAACAACTTATAAACATAACATGAATTGTGATTTTTTTTATCTTTAGTCACTAGTATATAAGTAATAAATATCATACCTGTGAATGGTTTCAGGCATCAAATTCTGTAACGTCACTGGCGGAACTGAAACCATGACGTTCGTGTATGAATACCGTTTGTTTGGGGCCATCCTGTACTAAATACTCCCATTCTTTAGAAAATGACCTCTCGAAAAAAAAAAAAGGATATGATTTCTTTAAAATTCGGTACAACCATATTTCAAATAGATATTTGAACGTGTATCAAAAGTTCAATTATATATTGAAATAAAGGCCTACAAACAAACAAAACTTATAGATTTCTTTAACATAATAAAAAAACTTCAATAGTTTCTGGTCGTTAACGACCCGTTGACTTCATTAACATAAACATATAAGCAGTTTATACAGGGTCTACCTGAAATGTGTTGCCAAACTATCATGCAAAACAACGAATAGATGTCATATAAACATGGGTCTGGAAATGCTTTATTTCCAAGATATGAACGATGCAACAATATAGAGGTGGTGGTCGTAGAGTCGCTCATTTTCACAAAGTGCTCGAAATGTCCTCCACCGGCCGCAATGCAGGCAACACAACGTCGTTCCATCGACTGCCGAACACGGTCGAAGATGCAACGTGGCCAGCATATTCGCCGAATCTCAACTACTGCAAATTTTCGCTGTGGTAGCATCTCAAAAATCTCGTCTAGCAACTGAGTGGACCTGAAGACCAGCATTCCACTCCATAGTCACAACGTTACAAGAGACATTCGAGATACTGTGGTTGAGCATATTATGTTGCTATTTCAGGAAGTTTCCAATACCGGGGAAACCATATCTAACATGTCCTTGTCTAACACACAACAAAGCAATTGTATCCACTGCAGTATTGGAACATCATATGCGCCCCAGCGGCCACCTTCGGAAGTATTTTTTTTGGGGGGACAAATAAAATTCCATCGCCTCGGACGTCCTCATGGGAAGTAAGAAGTCGTTCTGTTTAATTGATTTTCCAGTTACAGCCTTCCGAAATGTGGGACTTTAATTCTGAACACATTACTTATGTCTCAACTAGGAACTGTTGCAATGTAAATTTATTGATCTTTAGATTATATTGATTTACTGATATTAACAGAGGTTAACATCAAAGACATGAATCTGAAAATTCTTATATAAATTCTTACCCGAACAACACGGTACTCGAAGAACAGAGTTTCGAAGAACACGAATACCTTCCCCCGAATTGCACGGTTTCAAAGAACACAATTTTCGAATAATTCTTTTGAAAAAAAATAAAATACATATATTATTTTTTTGTTTTGTTTTATAATTTTTTATAATTTGTTTTATAATTTTTTTCTTTTATTTTGATAATAAAAATTTAAGACAAAACGTTTTTTCAAAACTAATTAAAAAATTAATTTGAACTATATGAAACAAGATTTCTTAGAAGTGTTTACAAATATGAATTCAAAAAATAAAAATTTCAGTTTTATACTTAACAAAAAAAAATAGAAAACGTAACTTTTTTTTTTATTTTCACACTTGAAACGGAATCCCGTTTTTTGTAGTCTCGAACAACACGGTTTCAAAGAACACGGAACGAATTATTCGTGT
>JAFIDM010077675.1:0-14442 GCA_023159025.1 Thereuonema tuberculata | reverse complement strand
ATAATGAATAATAATGAGGTAGTCTTTCCCATTGTTTTTGTTCCCATCAATCTTATTGTATCTCAATAATATTGTAACATTTTGGATGTATTACACTTGGCTTTCTACATGTACTATACCTTTGTAAGCCGAATTATTGTTATGTATTCTGTGTATTAGAGAAGGAGTTTTTTAAACGTCCGAAGAAGCAGATTTGAATAAAATTTGCGAAATATCACGAATAAAGGATTTCTGAAAGTTAACGTGTAGATATGGAGAATTTTCTATAAGATTTACATAAGTTGCCTACCAATTTCTTCGGGTATTCATTATAGTACAGAATTTTTTTTGGAAATCTTCAATCTTATTTGTCCATTTTTTTCATCCACAGTATTGTTTGTAATCGTTTGTAAACTATTTCATAATAATGCCTTTTTTGTGAAAAAATTGTGTTTAGTTTCATAATTTAACATGATGCTGCTTTGATAAGGTTTCTTATAATGTTCGTAAGTGTAAAAGATAATGACGCAGAGCAGAAGCTTTTTGTTTTATTATTATTTTTATTTTAAGGAATAAACTATTTACAACTGAATTCCCTTATCGGCATCAAAGAAATGTAGTTCGATGACACTTCAATGAATTGTTCGTCTTCGGGAAACGCAGCTTAATCTTGCTTCTTGAAACACTAATGATGAAATAATAAATGTAAATGTCAGTTTTTATTTACACAAATCAAAACGCATTGAAAATCACAGTATATTAGTTCTCCATAATTTGCACTATCCAACTGCACTCGTAGGAAGATAATTCCTTGTGTCTTCGTTGCACTTAATTCCGAAGCACAAATAATACTTTTATTTAAAATATCACACTTTAAGTTTATTTAATTCGAAGCACTAATTCATTTGAATAATAATATCACTTACTAGATATTAGTTCCAGTATTGAACTAAATATATATATCCACAAAAAAATATTTTAATTTCTTAACTTTAGAAATTAATTATTGTAAGCGCACTCTTTTGATTTCTTTACTTTAGGAATTAAATATCTGAAAGTTATGATTACTCCTGTCACGGGATTCTACCATCTTGGCTAAGTTCACTTTGAAACGAAACTTGTATTTACAGTTTCTTTCTTAAATCCTTTAAGCTTTATAAATCATGAATAAATTACTCACAGTTCTTTGTGGAATTTATTGTTGACTTTTTCTTTCGGCAATGAAGTTCACTTTGATTCACCACTAATCCAAACGTCCCTTCGCATAATGGTTGCATCTCGGAATCTTATAGGGCAGTGACCCCCAACCCCCGGTCCGCGGACTAGTACCGGTCCGTAGATCATTTGGTACCGGGCCGCCCAAGAAATATTAAATTATTTCCATTTTATTTACTGTGGTGTATTTCTCTCCGGTTTGTGCGACTTTCCATGGACGAGAGGTTAACCTGGAGCTGAGAGACGTCACCTAAAACCTCACCAATATCATGATATGTTGCGCATGCGCAATATTGTCGGTAAGGCAGTTGCTATCAGTGCTGATATAAGTCAACTGTCAAATTAACGATTCTTAAGACACTACAAATTTAACTGTCAAACAGTAGACGAGTAGAGGCTCCAATCATCTGTTCAGTTGTTAAATCTGTTCCAAACACGCTGCATAAGCAATCACAACCATTTACTATTATTACAGTCGGAACCCGATTTAACGAATTCTTTGGGACCGAAAATTTTATTCGTTAAATCGGGGATTATTCGTAATATCGGGGTCCAAAATAAAAAAATTTCAGCATTTACCTTATGGAACAGCCCTAATAAGCAACTATACAAAAACACCCATAATTAGAAATTACACACTTTTTATTCAGCAGCTAATATTACTGCGAATGAAATTTTAAATTATGTACTGAGTAATGTTTGACTCCTGATTCCTGACTCGAAAAAGTTCTTTTTCGACTTTATGGAGAGAAGAAAATACAGCGTCATTTATATACTGCTGCATTAGGTATGTTCACGTTTGTTTACGTAAACTAATAAATTTTTATTTTTTTCGACTGTTGAAATAATTCGTTAATTCGGGGTTAATTATTCAAAATAGGGTTCAAAATTATTCAAAATTATTGAAATAGGGGTTTTTGTCGTCATTTTATTCGGGCAAAACGAAAAATTCTTTAAATCGCGAAATTCGGTAAATAGGGGTTCGTTAAATCGGGGTCCGCCTGTATCTTTTTTTCAGGACTTATATGAAATACTGTGTACAAATTTAAACTAATATTTTTCAGCCAATAACTTTTTAGGTTATATTGAAATATATTTTTAATATGTATTACCTTCGCACATTACTTGTTACATTGTTACACCCCAATATGTATTAATTAATTAATTAATTAAATCAGTAAACGGAAATATTGCAACATGTCTAAGTGTTTGTCAATTTAAAATGAAATATTAAATCAAATATTTTTATAGCATCTATATACATTACTTTTATTTTATTTTATTTTATTTTATTTTATTTTATTTTATTTTATTTTAATTTATCAACCTTCCAGCAGAGGAAACCAGAGACTGGTTTTTAGCGAGTGCCTTACCGACAATATTTTTGCATGCGCAAAATATCATGATATCGGGAACTGAGCTACAGCAAGCGGCAGTGCGTTGTAGCTTTGGTGGAGAGAAGGTGTGTATCGGTCTTCTCTCTGTTCACAGATACTTGTATGTATATAATGTGTTTACTCAAATTTAACCCACAAATTAGCAAAAATGAGTACGAAACAGACGTCGTCATTATGAAGTTTCCTTGGGAAAAAGAAAAGGCCCAGTGAAGAGCCTTCAATATCAAAGAAACATAAAACTTTTAACAGACATTACCATAAGTTCTACTTTAAATATGGATTTATCGGGAAAGGTAATTCCTACACACCAATCCCGCTCTGCATAGTTTGCGGCGACCGGATCTCTAATGAGGCAATGAAACCTTCAAAACTGCTTCGCCACTTGAACGCCAGGATTAAAAGACAAGCCCCTCGCGTATTTTGAAAGACAAAAACTAGAAGACGAAGGACAGTAGAAATTTCTGATTGCCACCACATCAATAAAGGAGAATGCACTGAGAGCATCATATTTGGTGACTAACCGTATTGCTAAGGCTAAAAAGTCATTCATTATCGGTGAAGAATTGATTTTGCCCTTCACTAAAGACAATTACCGTGAACTTCTAGGAGAGGGTGCTGTGAAAAAGATAGCAAATGTCGGCTAGCACTGTGACGAGGCGCATTGAGGGAATAGCCGAAGACATTGAGACACAATTGTTGGAGAGGATTAATATTCCACGTTGAGGAACCTACAGATATCGACAACAAGGCAATTCTACTTGTTTATGTGCGATTTCTTTATCAGGAGGATGTGCATGAGGATTTGTTATGTCCACTATCTTTGCCAATCAACATCACAGGAGCAGAACTGGTCAAATTACTGGATGGTTATATATATATCAGGACAACTAAAATGGTCCTTTTGTGACAACCGTTTTTAATTTGCAGACAAAGTAGCTGCATTTAAAGCCAAACTGGAGTTGTGGGGACGGCGCCTGAACAGAGGCATTTTGGACATGTTTGAGACATTAGCGGGGATTTTAGGCGAGACTGATCCTGAGCATTCATTCACCCAGTTGGTGCATGATCACCTGTCTTTGCTTTTAAAACAGTTCGAGCGCTACTTCCCAACCACAAAAGACCCTAGAACTGGTAAGGAATGGATCCGCGACCCATTTATCAACAAACCAGGCGAATCTACCCTGTCTGTGCAAGAAGGTGATCAACAGCTGGAGATTGAAATGACGGTGGCCTTAAAACTACGTTCGAGACAACCACTTTGCCGGTGTTCTGGATTAAAGTCAAGGCGGTATACCTTGAGATTGCCACCACAGTACTTAAATCCGACCATTTCCGACATCCTATCTGTGTGAAGCGGGGTTTTCTGCAATGACAGCAATCAAAACAAAACAACGAAATAAACTGGACATAAGGAACACACTTCGGGTGTCATTGTATCCTATTACCCCCAGGTGGAACTGTCTCGTTGCAGAGAAACAAGCTCAGGGTTCTCATTGATTTAGCGTTATGGTAAGTTAAAATTCATTTTCTGAGGTAACTCTATTTCATTTTGAAGGCATGTTTAAGTACCATTAAATTATAATTATTAAATCAAAACAATCTAAAATATGAACAATCAACGTCCCCCCCCCCCAGGGCCGCGGTAAAATTATCAAACGTTGACCGGTCCGCGGCGATAAAAACGTTGGGGACCACTGTTCTAAGGAAAACGTTCTGTAGTTGTTTTCTTATTCGTCTTTATGGGGAAAACTACGGCTCTCACAGTTCGGATTATTTCTTGCTTCAACTTCAATGTCTTCTTTTTCTTCTGCTTAATCATATCGTCTGTCTGAAGCTTGACTCTCGCAGCCATTCGCCGTCACACCCTTTTTGTCTCTTCCGTTGAGCCAACCTCTTTTCACACGTGGCACTTCTCATTTTTTGCTCTATTCTCTCAAAACGAGGCGCTTTCTCACTCTTTAATACTATCGTCATCTGACGTAACACAAAATATTAATTATGCATTTTACTTTTGCAATTACGTTTAAATTATGTTTGAAGCTTTAAAAATTAATTATTATAATTTTAAAATAAAATTATCCACAGTAAGCAATGATATTACCTTTATTATTTAATTTTAAATGTAAAAAAATTGATATATTTATTATCGTTTAAATGTTATCGTTTAACAGAAGGATCATTCTGTATTATCCCATTTTATTTATTATCCCATGAGAAAAACAATATCTCGAAATACTTCAAAATAACATCATCCTATATCACAGATATGCTGATAATATTTTTGCAGTGGTAAATAAAGATGCCATTGGCGATATCCTGTAAACCCTAATGGTATGCACTCCGCTATTCAATTTGAAATAGAAAAAGAAGAAAATCGCACATTATCTTTTCTTGATTGTCTAATCATCAGAAGCACTAATAAATTGCAATTCGCGATATACAGAAAGCCAACCCATGCAAATAAAATAATAGACTATTATTCCAATAACCCCAATCATGTGAAGGGTAATATCTTTTTCAATTACTTTAATAGGGCACTTAAAATATCATCCACTAAGGAACTACTCAATAAAGAAATTGAATACATTTATCAAACCTTCATTTTCTCTAATTATCCTACCAGTTTTATTTCTAAATATTACAAGAAAGCTAAATATCAAAAAACCACAATCAATAGAGAAACCCAGCAAACACTTAATTATGCGGTCATACATATGTACAGAACCTTAATCATAGTCTAAAACAACTGCTCAAGAAACATTCGAATTATAAACAAAGCTAACAATAAACAGGTTTACGGCACATGCAACAATTAAAAACACATCATGAATAAAAATAATGTGGTTTATGCATTTCATGCCTCAATTGCAATAAAAAATATATTGGTTATAAAATCCAATCATTAAATAAAAGACGGAAAAAATAGCACTTAACAATTACAACAATAAAGATCATTTTAAATCAATTTTATATCAGCATAAACAAAAAACTAGCCACACCCCCGACTTTGAACCCATACAGGTAATAGACCAAGCCAAAACTGTCTTCTACCTTACCTTACGAGACTCTTGGCATATTGTTACCTTCTGTTTTGGACACTCCCCTGCAGTCGAAATCGCCTTGTCCAATCCGACTTTCCTATTCAAAGTTGACCAGTCCGGAGGTTGGAACGAGGCAGCCAGCGGCCTTAAAACGAGGAACAGAGCCGTGGAGAGTTAGTTGGTCGGGTGGCAACAGCCACATCACAGTCTCTAGTCCCGGAGAAACAAGGAGTACGTTTGGAAGTTGGTCGGGTGGCAAAAGCCACAGAAAAGTCTCCAGTCTCGGAGAAACAAGGAGTACGTTTGGAAGTTGGTCGGGTGGCAAAAGCCACAGAACAGTCTCCAGTCTCGGAGAAACAAGGAGTACGTTTGAGAGTTGGTCGGGTGGCAACAGCCACAGCTCAATCTCCAATCCCGGAGAAACGAGAAAACCGTCTGAGAGTTGGTCGGGTGGCATTAGCCACAGCTCAGTCTCCAGTCCCGAGAAACAAGAAGTACGTTTGACAGTTGGTCGATGGCAAAAGCCACAGAACAGTCTCCAGTCCCGGAGATAAGGAGAGTACTTTTGGAAGTTGGACAGGTGGCAGCAGCCACAACAATAGAGTGTCCAGCTACGGAGATAAGAGGACATCGTTTGGAAGTTGGACGGGTGGCAACCACCACAGCCGAGTCTCCAGCTATGAAGGAGCAAGAAATTCGTTTTGGCTACAGCCCGTCGCAATTGTGAAGTTCACTCAAAAGTGAAGGACAGTTAGCCCGACAGGCTAAGAAGTGTTTTGGTTGGACGAAGGACCACACCGTTCTCCCCAACTAATAGAGAATACTTCCAGCCAGGAAGGAGAGGGATACCAACTGTGACGAAGAAGCCATTCGTTCCCGCAGAAAGTGCACCGGAGCCCGCAACATTACCGAGTCGACCAGGCCTAACAGGAGTGCGACCACGGAGAAGCCATTCGTTGCCGCAATACATCCACCGGAGTCCGAAGCATTTACCGGGGCGACCGAACCCAGGAAGACGCGACTACGGGAGAAGCAGTTCCCCAGCCGCATCACAGTCACCTTACGCCGCCTAGACCCTGCGACGACCGGGCATCTACAGGAAAGTCATCTGTAACTGTGAAGTTCTGCAATCAACGTGCAGTGTGTGTGAAGAGGGCAACCCTGAGCCGAAGAGCAGGACAAATAGAACTTTGTGCCGCATTTAGGTTGAACAATAAAGAAATAAAATTTGATTTAACCCCATTCTGTTCTCCATTCACACAGGTGAAGCCATTGTCTCGATCATCGCAGTAAAGTTCCCCCTAGCCGCCGGCTTTCCGTGGAAGTATATCTCCAGCCCCACATGCTTTTTAGCATTTATTGGCACCCGAATGGGGATGATCGAGACAATGGATATTTTTTACTTCAAAATCATTAGAAATATATTGCAGTGTGTCTCTGAAATAGGGCTACTCATCGGAAACCTTCTTTCTGTTTTTACCATGTTTGGTTGAATTTAAAAAAAAAACAATTAAAACATATTAATTCTAGTACTTCTATTACCTGTTTACTATCCATTTTACTTTCTAACATAGTTATATGATTTTTGTTACACGATTTTTGTTGCACATTTCATCTACCATTTTCAAAGTTCTGTCAACTGGTATCGATGTATACATGTTTATTACATCCAAAGGAAATAATCTGAATTTGCTGTTAGTGTTAGAGTTGAAAAGTTTTAACTTATTGATGACTTGGTTTGTGTTTTGTACTATTGGGATTTCATTCAATTTAGGCAATTTATTCAAGAAGGAATTTAAAAATTTCCTAGATTTTGACCCAAATCAGTTTATAGCAGGTCTCATTGGGATACCTTCTTTTTGTAATTTGGGTGTAGGTTCAAATCTTGGTTCGTTGTCCATATTGCTAGTGATTCGTTCATATTCTTTATATGTGATAATCTGGTCATTTTTCATTTTTTGTATTTATTTCTTTACCTTATTGTAAAGTGTCTTGTTAGGGTTCACTTCAATTTCTTGAAATTCTTTGTATTGTAGTATCTCTTCAGTGTTTTGGACATAATCTTGATTATGTCTGTACAAAACTGTAAAAACAATCAAATGTTCCAATAATTCAAGTGTAAATTACTTTTGATTGCATAACTTGATTATTTACCGCAACTGTCTATGTAAGTTAATTCATTAACTTAACTTACTCAATACGGAGGGTTGTTTACAATCTATGGTAACGATTTGGATTCGGGTCTATTTCCCAGAAATTCACTTTCTCCATCAATGATCATGCTCTATTTGATGGCCATGAGATACTGCTATCGCTCTGCAGCGCAGTTTCCATTTAAGGAGACTACTGCGAAAAACGGGAAGACTTATACGTTGCCACTCCTGCTGACAACATTTCCAGAGTCCATCTAATGAACGAGGACGTCGTCTTCCCAAGGCTCGTTTTAATAGTCCAAATGCGCAAAAATCCATGGACGATGCGTCTAGAGACTTCAATGGTATCTCGGTAAACTGTATAGCCTGGATTCCGGTTTGCTGTTCCATTCGTGTCAGAAAATTCTCGTTCGATTTGGACGTATGGCTGGACGCCTTGTCTTGGTGGAGACGGACCTTGGAAACGTCGTTTCCGTAAAGAGCAGGTAGTTCTTAAGGTGTATAAATTGGTATCAGTACGTGATCCTGATAGTACGCAGAATTCACCTTTACATTTTGAGACAAACTCCGCATCTGTAGCTTGCCTTGATAGGAATAAACCGCAACGATCCTGAAACCCTTCGAAAAAGTTTCACGACATTCTCTGTATCAATTTGGAAACGATTTGGCTCCCACTGGGCGATAGAAAATCGCCCTTGGTTTATTGCAGTCGGACCGATAAACATATGCTTCGTCTAATGTGGCCACATACTTCCATTTATCCCCAGCGAGATGTCGTTCATACAGTTTTCTGCAATTTGTCTTACGTTCTGAAATGTGCTTTTGTAAGAGCTTGTGAACCTTGCTTTTATGTCTCTTTTGAAGTCCCAAATCTTTATGGATAATCTTGTTTACGGTACGAAGAGATGTTCCTATCTTCGCACCAATGGTCCTTTGGGTCGCCGTCACCATTTTCTTGACTTTCTGAATCACAGTCTTTGTGCGACTTATAGGTGTCCTTGGATTTGCTTGCTTTTCAGTCCCGGAAACCTGTCCTGTACGGGCCAAACCAACACCAACCAACACATTATGAACTCCTTTCTTCGAAATGGTGAAACCTCTTTTTCCACATGCCGTAATTATTGCGGAATAACTAAATTTCGCGGCGGAAAGGGCTGTAACGTATCCTTCCCAAAACTGTGACAGTTTCGGCGGCATTTCTCCAAACAAACTAACCCGTACCCCTCCACACTAATCTTTAAGTACTCACTTGTACGTTTGCATAAATTTGCGTACCTACTGTGATTGGTTGCGTCGTCACGCTCCATGCAAATCGTTACCATAGATTGTAAACAACCCTCTGTATTATATTAAACAATTGTATATAACTTAATTCTTTGCCACAGAAGCATCTATATTTGTGAGGATTATTCGATGTATGTATTTTAATTCTTTAACGGAACTGACTCAATATTGTATTAAACAAATGTATAAAACTTAATTCTTTATCACAAATGTCTTTATGTTTGTGAAGATTAGTCGATGTATTCTAGAGCCCTGCAGAAGCAGGACAAAGCCGTTGCCTGCGAAATATAGCTATGAAGAAGAAAAAAGAATTGTAATTGAGTTTTCTTTATAATGATGAAATATAATAACAATCATAAGTATCATAAGTATCAGACTATCCTATTAAATTTATAAATTTTTGCCCACAGAAGTTATATTATTTTTTTTTTATTAAATGTCTCGCTTACATCTCAAATCCTTAATTGGTAGAAATGAAAAAAATCTAGACTAATAAACTAATCAACGAATTTTAATTTATCACAGTGCTAATAAGAGCTAATCGGTACAGATGTAGTAAACATTGATTATCCGAACTAATTGGAACCAAGGTTGATTTACGAAATACCCAATTCATAAGAACAAAGTTTAATAATACCAGAACATCATTATCTTGAAAAAATCATCTTTATTATTCTTAACAATATTCCATTTCTTTTAACAAGAAACTTCTTCTGGTTTTACATTCAGAAAAGAAATTCTCTAAGACTTCATAATTAGTAATGAATACAAATTTCGGTTTCTGAGATACAATGAAATGAAAATCAAATCGAAAGAAATCTTTAAAATTTGATGAATTTCTTCAATATTAGTTTTTAATAAGGTCCTAAATTTCAAAACCATATGTTTTTAATGGAGAATTTATAAAAGATATTCAAATCATTGCCAGGTTATCAAAAGTAAAACGTAAAAGCATAAAATTAAATATTCTATGGCCAGCAAATAAAGAGCAAAAACATAAAGAAAAGTCTGAGCCATGATAGAATCTCATTCGCTGACCACTAAGAATATTTCACGTTAAACAAGGTCAAGTAGTTACCATAATTTTATTTTTATATTTTTATAATTTAGATCATCGTCCATAAAGATTTCACCATGGAGCCATCTGTTTTACATGATATTGCTTTAGTTAAATTAGAAAGACCACTTGAAGCTGAATTCAGTGATTTAATTAACCCAATCTGTCTACCCAGTAAAACTGCTGACTTTAGCTCAGCAAAATGTTTCATGGTTGGATGGGGCCACTCGAATCTTGGTAAGCTTATTGTTATTTGTTTTCTTTTGTAATATTAACGAAGATAAGTGATACTGGTAATCCATCGAATTATTAGTAGAATTTGTAAGCATAAGAAATGCTCACTAATTCTAATAAGCACAAGAGGTAAAGCGGATCAGAAATTCAATGATTTTTTTCTAAAATAGGAAGAATTCTAATAAACATCAGTGGAGGAGACAAAGTGTTTACTAAGTGACATCCTAGAACAGGTGTTTCACGCGATCATCAGCTCGAAGCAGTCTCCAGCAAACAGCCAGGTGTGGATACATAGGCCAATAGGAAGGCGTCGTTCTCACCAATTTTCCTTTTGGCAAGTTTTTTATTGTTAATGTAATCTTTGCAGGCTTCACTTTGACTCTGCTGATAGGAAGAATTCTCGTGGCTCTTTGGATACCGTATTATTTCTTTCTTGCAATTACACAACACTGAATTAAAATGTCATTTTTTATTTTAAATTAGCATCTTTCCTCTTTCCGGTTTATACAAGTTAAACTGATAAAATTTCGTCAATTATAGTTAGTAAAGCTATTATAATCAAAAACAACAATAAAATTACACAAACAATTTATTATCAAATAAATCTTTTAATATTAAAAATAACTAAAATATAAGAACAAAGAAAGAAATAAAACTGTTCTTTTATAGTTCTAAATAAAAAAATTAAATGGATGAATAAATATATTATTATTATTATGTAAAAGTTACAAACCATGGGTATCCACAGCAAAGACAATATGGCGGGTCGAGAACCAAAGCACACATTTGCCAGATGTAAAAAAAAGTGTGGACAAATGGTTAGGGATGATTGGTTATCTGCATAAATTTCCTAACTATGCATGTTGTGTTGAGTATCACATCCTTGTTGAGATGTGCGTAAGTGTTTTTGTTAAGTCCTAGTGTGCTGAGGCTGTGGTGCAATATGTGAGGCATCAGACCAGTGGCGGACAGGACGATGGGTACAACTCGGTCCTGCCTCCACTGCTTCTGTAGCTCGTGTGCTAGGTCAGTGTTTTTACTGATCTTGTCTGCGTGAGTTCTCTGCATGTTCTTGCTGATAGGCACTGCAATATCAATGAGATAGTGACGTTATCAACAAGTGTGATGTCAGGTCTGTTGTGGTGTATAGTTTTGTCAGGATGAATGGGGCGGTCCCAGTATAGCTTATATGAAGGTGACTCTAATACGTTTTGTGGTATGTACTTTTGGAACGGGATCGTGTTCTTAATAAGTGAGTGTTTGTGTGCTAGCTGTTGATGAACGATCGACGCTGAGTGAGTCGGTGGAGGTAGCGTTATTATTATTATTATTATTATTATAAATTTTTGCTCAGTGTTTGATTGGTGGTTTTAATATGATCTCTAATCGGAGTTCTCTTTCTGAAGATAAAGGCCATATGATGTTTTATGGTTTAAAATGAACTGAGTTCCCATGTAGAAATTTGCGAACTGAATGGCATGTACTTAGGAGAGTAGCTTTTTGGATTTGCTTGATTATGTTCGGCTGCAGAATCAGTAAGTTAAGGCTGTGATGAAGATTCGTTGGGCTTAGACCTGTTGCTGAGACAATGATCGGGATAGTGTAACCTATTTTCATGTGCCACTGTTTTTGAATTTCTATAGCAAGATCGGAGGATTTGGATAATTTGAGGATATATGATAACTTGATAATATATTGTTATTACCTGGGATGGTAAGATCAATTAAAATGCTGTTTTCTGTGCTTTGTGAATCAACGTGATATCTGGTCTATTGTCTGCAATTGTTTGTCAGTAATAATAGATCTTTCCCAATTTAATTTATAGTTGTTATTTTCTAATACAGTTTCAGGCTTATATTTGTAATATGGAGGAGGTTGTACGTTGATGAGATAATGCATTATAATGAGTTGTCGATGAAGAATTTTGCATACTTGATCACGTCGCCTTTTGTTGTCAGTTTGGGCCAACAGTTTGCAGGATGAGGATATATTCTGAATTGTTTCAAGGACATCGTGGCATTGCCAGCAATTGTCTGATGTTAATGTGGGATCCTTAAGTAGATGTCTTCGATAGTTTCGGGTGTTAATTACTTGGTCTTGTATGGCTAGAATAAATGCTTCTGTTTCTGATGGTGATCTGAATCAGTGAGCCAGAGGTTGGAAGATATTTTATCGATGTGATTGGCTTGTAGTTCATTGTAGTGTTTTCCATGCAATGGCTTTTGTGGCCACTCTTTGTATTTATTAGTGTCTTGGACACTGTCATAAGTATATGGATTTTTCAGGTTGAGAGGTGATAGCTTATTATCTCCAAATATGACAGCTTTATGTAATGCTGAATGGTCTTGTTTGCTATAAAAATACTGTAAGAGATTTAATATTTGATTGTGAAGTAACTGTGTGATGTCTATTAGTCCACAACCACCGTCTGCTCTTGGAAGTTTGAGTCTCTCAGTGCACGATAATGGGTGATGCTTTCTGTGTGAAGTGGGTTGGCGTCTGATTGTTCTTTCGAGTTCTTGGATGTCAGTTGGAGTCCAATGGATTATTCCAAAGGAATAGGTAAGGATGGGAATGTCATATGTGTTATTTGCTTTGATTGTATTTTTTCCTATGAGATATGTTTTTATGATGAGATGGAGCCACTGATTGAATACTTTTTTCAGAAGAGATTTACTCTCTGTGTGGTTGATTTGTGTCGATTGCCATTACCCGAGGTATTTATAGGTGTCTTCTTCTTGCGTGGCAGTGATAGTTTCTCCAGAATTGAGAGGAAAGTTTTCTGCTTGTTGTTTCCCTTTGGTGATGTCTTGTGTTTTGCATTTATTAACTCCAAATTCCATACAAATGTCTCTGGAAAAGGATTCGGAAATATGTAGGAGCATTGTGAGGTGGGCTTGAGAAGAGGCGAACAGTTTGATATCATCCATGTACAGAAGGTGTGTCAAACGTTCATTGATGATATTAGTTTTAATTTGGTACCTATATTTAGTGGAATTAGGCCGATGTGAAAGTGGATTAATGGCTAAGCAGAACCAGAAGCTACTTTGTGAATGACCTTGGTATATATCTCATCTTATACGAATATGACATGTGGTAATGGATTTCTTGGCTGTTTGGAGAATTAGGGTAGTTTTCCATTGATTCATTAATTGTTTTAGGTAGGTGATGATAACAGGACTTATCTTGTAGATTTCAAGGAAATGCAGGAGCCAACTATGAGGTTTTGTATCATATGCCTTTTTATAGTCAATATTTGCCAAGTAGATATTGCGGTGAGCTTTAGTAGCCTGTCGAAGTACAATTGTAACAATGATTAGCTGTTCCTTACCGCCTTGTGTGTTTTGTCGGATACCTTTTTGTTGTTCATATAAGATGATGTGGATTTCAATATGTTCTTGAATTTGATTGGAGATGGAGGCCGTGAAGTATTTGTATATTGTTGGGAAACATGTGATTGGGCGATACTTTGCTGGATCTTTGGTGTTGACATTTTTAGGCTTAAGATATGTTACTCCTTCAGATATGTATGGAGGTATCCGATGAGGTTTCGTTAGAAATGTATAGAAGTGATATGCAAAACATTTGTGTGTACACTTGAACTGCTTGTACCAAAAATTATGTTATTGTGTGATCTGTCATTTGTTGAATCTTTCCAGAAGCACTAAATTCTTCTGTTATCCAAGGTGCATCAGCATTATGTAGAACAGGTTTAGACCAAATGGATTTCCAGAATGTTGCGATTTAGGTTTGTTCAGGAGTATGACTGTTGATGTTACTGCTGTTTACATGAAGTGATCTGTAAAAAGCTTTCTCATTGTTACAAAAAAAGCTTGTTTTGGTATTTTCGGAGTGTGGTCACGTTATATCTGCGGAGACGTTGGGAATATACACACATAATTTTAGCTTTAGTGTGACAAGATATTCTCTAATAATTGTATTTTGTTGTTCTTGTTAGGAATGGAATTTGGTTTGTTCAAGATTTTGGGTGACATTTTTAACTAAAATTTTATTATTATTGTTATTAATATTATTATTACACCTACGCACCTCTAACACCTCCATCACTACAGATCCCATTC
>JAFIDM010077674.1:0-12960 GCA_023159025.1 Thereuonema tuberculata | reverse complement strand
AAAATAATCTAAAATAAGGTAAACACTAAAAGAGGCTAACAAAGTAAGTGAAGATAATTAGAGAGAAACAATTTAAAGAACGATCTTGTGGGTGGACCTTAGGCCGGAAGGTTACAATAAATTACAGAAGAGCCTTCCCGTAATAATAAAATTTAAAAATAAATAAATAATTTAAAATAAAATAATTGTTTGTAATGTATGTACTGTAACTGTATGTACTGCCATTTTAATGTAAATAAAACATGTTAAAAGCATTTTTTATGTTGATTTTGGCCCTTTTCGGATTATCCGTGGAATTTGTTTATCCATGGTTGCCGCGCCACCCAATTCCGCGGATAATCGGGAGTTTACTGTGTATTCTTATATATTCGTTTAGTTTCAATATAATTGAAAAACCACCTCGAATATGAATACCTAGTCACTCCAAGATTTGTATATTCCCTGTTTCTCATAACTGAACCACCTAACATATTCTATGTGGACAGACATTGTGGCATTTAAACATAAAGTCGAGAACTATTGAGCAAGTGACCCGCCACATCTATTATTGTACTATTTACACAACTACATTAAATTAATTTATGTAGAGGTTAACTGTGTTTTATTTAATAGGATGAGAATTTAGCTTTATTGAATAAAACAAAAATCAACAAATCATTTGTGGAGAAATTCGAGTACTAAGCTGTCTATAAAGATTGCTCACGTAAACAATGGAGGATATTCCTCCATTTGTTCCTATTCTTCGAGCACGCCTGCCTCAGGATTACCGAGTCAATAATGAGTTGCTCCTTAAAACCCTGGGAATTCCTGCGACAGCCCCTTCTGTTGTTCGGAAAGGATGTTAGGTGTCTCGATGTGTGTGTAGATCTTGTCTGCAAGACAGGAGGTGAGGAGTTTGTAAAAGTGTGAGGAGGCATATGATTGGATGGTAGTTTGCAGGTTATGATGTTTTAGTGTTCTTGCTCTGTAGCTATGTGACCCCCTTTGTGAGGAAAAAAGGTGTATATTGTGGGTGTTAGATTATGTGAGTGATTGTAAGAGCTAGCTTCTTATGCAGGGACGTGAAACGTTTGATCCAGATGTTCTGGAAGCCGTCTGCAACAGGAGCCTCCCAGTTGTGTGCATGTTTTAGTGCTGTTTGTATGTCTGCGAGAGTAATCTCCTGGAAGGACATGTAGGGTAAGTGTTCGGTGAGTTGTTATTACTCTGTGATCTATGGGGCTTTGTCATTGGGGGGGGGTGACCACTGAGACGACCAGTATTCATGTAATGCCTCGTTGGTGGGAATGTTTCTATTGAGTGTAATAGAGGGAGATGTAAGGGATCTGTAGAATTTTTTTTCATTGTATCGGAAAGGTGTTGTTCTGTTGTTTGCGCAGAGTGCACTGTTTGTATCTTTGTAATCGCTTTGTAAGTGCACTCAGTTTTTGTTTTAATGTGTTGAAATGTTCCTGAACTTGAGTATGATGGTTTGAGTGTGAAGGGCGAATGTTTATATTCTTGAAATATCTTCCTAACCTGAGATATAAATTTCTTTGTTTTGTTTCCTGCACAGAGGTGTGTGAGCCTAGATATGTCTCCTATAAGGTCGCTGATACGGCCCTCAAGGTGATATCTCCATGGGGGTGATATATTCTTGTGACCGTGCTATGGAATGTATGTGGTGTTTGATTCCAAGTGCCTGAATGGTTCCTTGTCCCGCGCAGTACAGTGTTACGTGTATGTCTTCTAATGTTTGGATATTATCAAGGTGTTGTGGGATAGTGTGTGTTGAGATGGTATATGACTGTGGAGAGTTGTTTTGATGCGTGTACTTTGGGGAGTGGCAGCCTGAGTGTGCATGTGTATCTGCACTAGTGCAATTCAGAAATGATCATAAGATGCTTGTAATATGTCAGTAGTTGTATTGTGGGGCATGTGTATTGAGGGGAAGATATTTTGCCACAGAGGTAGGGTCTTTTAGTGGGTGGGGTTGTGGTGTTCTGTGGTTGAATTCAGCGACTTCCTCCCAAATTTGTGTAAGTAATGCATAGGGGGATAAGATTGTTTACTACTATGGAAGTTACTGATTCGCTACCCGCTGTTCGCTAAGCCCTAATGATGGATAACGTGTGGTGATTGCGTCGTGTAGTGGCTGTCTGGCTGTCTGTATTCTGTGAGATGAGTCCCTAACTGTATAACGGTGTAGAAGTCGCGCATAAGATCCTGGTTCATCTGTGGTGACCATCGGATGCGCTGGCGTGGTTTCCCAGTCTTGGTGGTCGCCTGCTCTGACACAGACGAAACACTTCTACCGTTAGGGTTGAATGGTTTTGTCCGGACGTTGTGGTAGCCATACTATAGAATAGGCTGCCACTTTCTCCACCACCACCTGCGGAAGACTGTAGTATATTTTTTGAACGGATTTTTTTAACCCCCGAAACCGGATGACTTTATCCTGCGCCACGCCCGATGTAGCATGATATTAAAACAAGATCTCATCATAGATGGTTGGACCCCTTAGCCTTGGACCCCTTGGACCCTAAAGCTAGGGTAGTTCCCGCCCCCATCGCGAGGTGAGAGGGTCCATTCTGGCTTATTATTATTATTATGTTTATAAAATTAAGTTTACTTTTATGATTAATTTTCTTTTCTTTTTATTTAATTTTTTGTAGCTAAAACTTTTGAAAGATTTCATTATATAATCTATATTAATATTTTCTATTAACTACAATTTTTATTGTGTATTTTTTATGTAATGTTTGTGTTGTAAAATTACTTAACTCCGGAACCCGTTTGATAGAGATTTCTTATCCCAGCGGGACTGAAATGTAATTTCAAATAAATGAGAAAATAAAAAAAAAAGATAATAAAAAAAATTATAGTAGTAGTAGTATTAGTTAGATAGATTTAAAAAAAAATGAAAGATTAAATTGTCATGATCAAGTGAAAAAATTATCAATTAACAGTTAATATCATTTATTGATTTCGTTGTAAGTTATTTCTTTATCAAATAAATTAAAATTTAAATTTAGAAGTTGTTTATTATTTTTCTATCAAAATCATTCACTGAAACTTATTAATCACAAAAAGATGCTCATACAGTAAAGAAAAGATTATTAATCAATGGATTAAGTATATTTAAAAATTTTTTGATACCTTTCTATAGTCAAACGGAAGGAATTTAAAGGAAATTCATAAAGGCTAATTCATGTTTAGAGAGCTGTGTCAGAATTTGAAAAATATATCCCACCCAAAACATTTCGTGTAAAATAAGTTGCCAAGACTCACATGCTCATAATGCTTTCACTGTTAAAAAGATATGAGATCTCATGTAGAGCCAAGCCCCTAACTCTATGAGGCCTAACTCTACAAGCCCTAACTCTAAAAACCTTATATCTTGGTCAAAAAGTATGGCTTGGCCGTTTCGTGGCTGTCGCACAGACAATCCCATGGAGTTATGTAAAGGATATGGAGTATGCCAAGGCACACTTTTTGACCAAGATAGTAGGGTTTATAGAGTTAGGCATGTATAGTGAGGGGCTTGGCACTATATGAAATCTGATAACTTTTTAACAGTGAAAGCGTTATGAGCATCTTGGCAACGTATTTTACATGAAATGTTTTGGGTGGGATGAAATAGTTCCATAAAACGGCCAAGCCATGCTTTTTGACCAAGATATAGGGTTTTTAGAGTTAGGGCTTTTAGAGTTAGGCCTCGTAGAGTTAGGGGCTTGGCTGTTTTATGGAACTATTTCATCCCACCCAAAACATTTCATGTAAAATACGTTGCCAAGATGCTCATAACGCTTTCACTGTTAAAAAGTTATCAGATTTCATATAGTGCCAAGCCCCTCACTATACATGCCTAACTCTATAAACCCTACTATCTTGGTCAAAAAGTGTGCCTTGGCATACTCCATATCCTTTACATAACTCCATGGGATTGTCTGTGCGACAGCCACGAAACGGCCAAGCCATACTTTTTGACCAAGATATAAGGTTTTTAGAGTTAGGGCTTGTAGAGTTAGGCCTCATAGAGTTAGGGGCTTGGCTCTACATGAGATCTCATATCTTTTTAACAGTGAAAGCATTATGAGCATGTGAGTCTTGGCAACTTATTTTACACGAAGTGTTTTGGGTGGGATTTCATTTCTTTTTGTAGGATGAGATCTGATAACTTTTTAACAGTGAAAGCGTTATGAGCATGCGAGTCTTGGCAACCCCTTATTTTACATGAAATGTTTTGGGTGGGATTTCATTTCTTTTTGTAAGATGAGATCTGATAACTTTTCAACAGTGAAAGCGTTATGAGCAGGTGAGTCTTGGCAACTTATTTTACATGAAATGTTTTGGGTGGGATTATCTATTACAACTAAATTTAGTTTTAAGATTATTTAGAAAATGGATTTTTTTTCAATACCCTACTTTTCTGTTTTTCTATTGGTCAACTTGTATATACAAGCTGTTTGCACTTTTGTAAGAAATCACATTATTACACACCATTATTTAGGCCGAAGCATTGAGGGTACGACGTATTTCAGATCTTAATAAAATCCAAAGTATAAAAGCTAGATAAATGAAACTTAGCGTATTTCATTAGTATGGTAACTGCATCTTATCCTGAAAATTTGAGCTCTCTAGTATTATCCAGGCCGAAGCTATGAGGGTTCGATAATACATAACCAGACCCTACCTTTATGAGGGGTTGGAATGTGAAAGTTACGGATTTCTTAATTTTTTTGTTGTTTGTGTGCTAATCCTAACCTGCATACCAAATTTCAGCTTTCTAGGACTTCAGAAAGTACCCTAGAGGTTTTGATGATCATGAGTCAGTCAGTCAGTCAGTGAGTGAGTGAGTGAGTGACGGAATCGACGTCTTTTAGATATTAATAAAATCCAAAGTATAAAAGCTAAATAAATGAAACTTAGCGTATTTCAATAGTCTGGTAACTGCATCATATCCTGAAACTTTGAGCTCTCTAGTATTATCTAGGCCGAAGCTATGAGGGTTCGAAAATACGACGAAACACTTCCAGAAAAGGTACGTAGTGCCCTTCCTGCCTTCAGCTCGTCTTGGCGGGGGCCCTGCCGTGCCCCCAGATAGGAATACAGTTCATGTTATTGGAGCATTCAGTTACATACATTGCCTACCGTGTATGTGCAATTGCAGCCTTTAGCGCAGCCTTTGATGAAATTTCCGCCCGATATGACACTTCACATAGCTGCATTGCTATGCCCGTAAGCATAAGTTAAAATGAAAATGCTGTTAAACTCTTAGAAAGAATATGAAATATGCGCTTTGAAGTGGATAGATTTTAGCTATCATTTTTTTAAAATTAACTTCTATTGATAGTCTTTTATGACTTAATGTATAAAATCTTGAAGTGTATCCGAACATAATAAGATAAATCCGATATTCACAGTCTGAAGAAATGCAAACAAGCATAATGTAAGATCTACAAAATAATTTGTCTTGTTCTTATACACATTACAACTTCGAAACAAATTAGTGATGAATTTCGCTAAAACGTTAAAATCATAAAAAGCAACGTTAATTTTTTTTTTCACACCTACAATAACAATTCCAATGCAGGTAAGTGGAAAATTATTTTTGTTTATTTCATTAGCATATATTGTTATCTTACATGCGTGTGTTGTGTTCCTCATATCATTTTTGAACAAGTGAATAAATATTGTTGAACTTAAGATGTAAATTTATGAACTGAGACGACCTAAATAATAATTATATTTGAAACGTTTTAAAACTTTTAGAGATTTATGTGGTGAAATTTATATGAGAAGATGACGAAATTTCCTATAAAAAACATTCCAAGCAAAACAAGACAATTTCTTATCTATTATTCGCTTATTAATCACTTTAATTGATACCTGCTTTGATGCTGTAAAAATTAATGGGATTTAGTCAAGGTAAATATTTACTAATTTACGTAATTTTCGAAAATGTAAATTGAAGTTTGTATTTAATCAGAAGATATATTGATTTAGAAAAATATGGTGACTTTTTGTATTATTTTTTTCTCATTAAAATAACATAAAAATAGAGAATAACATAATAACCTTCATTAGGCTCTAAGTTCTTTCAGTCTAATTCAACATATATTGTTATTATCGTGAAATGTTATTTTTTTTTCAATAGCACTGCTACAGTATGCGCCAAAATATACAGTACTGAAATGAAAAGATGAACAAAATTACATTCATCTGAGAAGTCATCTGAGAATTTATTTCTCCTCAAAAGAAATTAACATACACACTAGATACATACATAAACACACTATTAGCGTGCTGATTTACCACGATATGCATAATATAAGTGTTCAAAGTGTGCACCGCCTCGCTGTAAACTGTTCATATATTTCACGCAGATTCTCAAACATATCCTGAAACAAAGGTTACTGCAGACTCCTGCAAAAGGAGATGATTTGCTCACATAATGCAGGCACAGTTCTTGGTGGATCTTCACAGTTGAACACACACTCCTTTCACATTCCCCACAAGTAGGCATCAGGTGGTGTAAGATCGGGAGAATGGAACGGGTAAGGAAAGTCAGTGCCACGTGAAATAATTCGTCCTGGAAAGTTTTCCTGCAGCCTGGCTAGAAATTCTCGAGCGATATGGCTGGTCGCCCAGTCCTATTGATACCACTGTCTATTCATCTGAATGTTCCTTGCACGACAGAAACTTCTCATATCCTGAAGAAATGGCTCGATCACTAAACTTTCCCCTGCCGTTGACACAATACACTATCAGAACGGCGAAATTCTTAACAACAAACTTCATAACTGTGTTACTTGTTGTCGAATATTAAACTCCTCTTGGAATTGTTCTGCCACCTTTTTCAAACTCGGTCCACCTTCACGACCGCTTCCGTATGAGCGGAAATAATACTCAACTATGAATACTTTTTCCTCCGTTGAGAGATCCATTTCCAACAACAACTGCACAATACAATTTCCTTTTCACTACTGCGAACACATGCAGGTGGATCTATACCCCGTCGACAAACGCAACCATGTGTTCGAGATGCGCGAGTTTCAGTACTGTATATTTTGGCGCATACCGTATTATTCATTTGTTAATTATTTCATTTTTGTTGTCGATTTCAATTTTTTGTATTTTATTAGGAATTTTCCTTCCTCTGCTGAAGAATAGTGAACTTTCGATAGTGATGATTTATTCGTAAAAGCTAACAGAAGAACACAAAAAAAAAACTGAATATTCGGTTTGAAACTCATATTTCCCAATCATTTTTGAGGAATGCGAAAACCTGCAGTTAGAAATATCTACGTTGCTAGAATAAACAATTAAATGGAATCCAGTCTCCAAAACAGAATGACTAAATAGAAAAAATGAGATATGATTTTTCTTCTGCAAGTTTTATTGATAAAAACCCGAGTGATCGTAGTTCATTACTGACCATTAATAAGTTATAAATTCATTTCCGCCCTTTTTCTAGATTGACGCTCATTAAAATATTATTTCTTAGCATCCGGAGACAACAGTGAAGAAAAGGAGCTTCTCAACTTGCCATACAAACTCAAGATTGGAATCATGGTAAGTTAACTGATATATTTTGAATTGATAGATGTTATTGAAAGAAATGTCGTGAGAATATACTACTCAAAAACATTGTTTGAAAACAATTTTTGAAAATTAAATCCGTTATTGAAATTCAAAATCAAAAATCGATAGGAAATGATAAACAAAATGAAAACAATAATTGCAACACCATTTAACAGTCATTTAATAGCCAACACCATTTAATAACCGATTTGTTGAAAGCAGATAGAAAAAATTTAATTGTAGAATTAAGCTTTTGACTATTTCCAAAGAGTTGGTGTTGATGAAAGTTTCCTAAATTTAAAGGATTTTTTTTTTTGATTGAAAAGGGAATCGCACAGATTCCGAAAGCTCTCGACCTGGCTTTACTGTAATGTATTTTTAAAATATTTTTATTACATAAACTTTTTTAACAAATTTTGATGTGTTTGGTGACTTTCTTATTCAACTAAATGCAAATTTTAAACACACGTTAAGCTTTTATCTTAAATTTAACGGAATGAAAAGTTTAGGCCAACACGTAATTTAGACTATAATTTAATTCTTAAAAAAAAAAAAAACTCTCAAATAGATTTTCCTTTTAATGTACCCAACCAATCAGTAATGTGTTTCTTTGATTTAAATTCAGAAACTTTGATTGATCATACTATATCTCTGACTAAGGCTAAACGCACAGTACTTGGCTTCAAAATAAAAAGCTTTTTTTTTATTGGCTTCAAATAAAAATATCGGCTTAAAAAAAAAAAGCTTTTTCTGTTTTGCCATCTTAGGAAAATAAAAAAAAATTATTAGGAAAATAAAAAATGAAATACTGCATTAAGGTGATATTTTAATAAAATAGTCAATTTAAGTCAATACTTTTTTAAAAAAAATAGAGGTTAATATCCATGGAGGTGTTACATACACAATTTATTGCAGGTCTTGCCCAAAGTTCTATATAGGAGAAACTGGCCGTACTTTTAGATAACACCTCAAAGAGCTTAGCGAGTACTTAAGATTAACTCAAAAGGAGGAATCAGAAGTGGTCGATCATATTTTTAGTTTTCACTTTTTTTTTTTATTGTTTAAGAAGGTTTAACGTGGATCAAGTGTAAAATAAAAACGATAAAATATATCGAATTGCATTCACGCCTTTGAGCCATCATCGACGGCAATCTGGGACAGCTATCTCGTACTTATTAGGACCCATCAGCCAGATTTAGCCTCGATGATCACGCTCAAAACGCGTGAAAGCCCTATGGATCTTTCTCCCGCTTTCGAAAATGGGACCCCACAAAAGCAAACAACAATACAAAAAACGCTATGACTAGTGCAGCATTATTACCTTAGTCCGCTAAGCCCTTGCACAAAAGGCATTTATGAAAGGATAAACCAAAAGCATCGGCGAAAAATTAATGTGTAAGAAGGTTTAACGTGCATCAAGTGTAACATGAAAACGGAAAAAAAATATTTAGAAATTCACAAATTCGTTTGCCTTCACGCCTTTGAACCATCATCGACGGCAATCTGAGACAGCTGTTTCGTTCTTATTAGGACTCATCAGCCAGATCAAGCTCAGAACGTGTGAAAGCCTTGTGGATCCTTCTCAGGGTTGGCTCAAAGGCGTGAAAGCAAACGAATTTGCGCATTTCTGTATATTTCTTCAGTTTTCACTTTGTATAAATTTTAAATACAAAATTAAGGAAAATTTTGTAACCACAAAATTAAGGAAAATAATAGAAGGAATATTTATTAGGGATACTTTCTATTATATATCACCTATAAAACAACAGAAATCTTTCAAGTCAAAAACTTGCTGCAGTTGAACATTTAATTTTTAATAATTTTCTCACAATTTCAAATTGAAAGCTTAATATACAACAGTTCTGATAAAATTATTCTAAGATATGTTTTTAATAGTATTATTAATCAGCCGATGAGATAGCATTTATACCTCAATGATAAAAATTTCTAAGTTTATATTATGTAATTTCAAAATTGTTATAAATTGGTCAAAGTTTTCTTGTGAGAAAACTCATTTCAAACTTTCTTGTGAGAAAACTCATTTCATTTTGGAATGAAATGTTTTGGATACGATTTAATACTTTTTACCGTAAGGGCTACGAATACATCTCACTAGAATTACGCCACTTGGTCCTATTGTATTGATCCGATGAGTAACAATTGGTAGCCTAAAGGCTAGAGAGAGAAGAAGGGAATACAGAGAGAAAAGAAATAAAACATCCATGCCCATTCCGGGATTCGTACCGGAGTCAATCATTAACTCGCCTTTGTCCTGAACGGCTACTCAACGATTGATGGGATACTTCAGTTAAAACTTAATTACGCTTATGTTATAATTTTCTATATTTAAGATATTTCAGTTACATCAATGCCCAAGAAATTATAAACAAGTGCACCTTTGAAAGTTTAAGCAAGTTTGAACTTCATTACCGAAAATTAAATCAGAAATTATTTCTATTTCAGTTTAGTCTTGAAAATTCTTAGTAAAACAGAAGATTAATAATAGTATATTTTTCTCTTTTTCAATCGCTATTGATCAAAACAAATAGCCTACTTGAAAATTCTTTCACTGTACTTAATAATTTATGAACGCCAGGAAAATAATTTGTTTTGCAATTGTTTATGTGAGTACTAAATCCCATTCAATCAATTTTACCTCCTAGTAACCAAATTATTTTGAGACCTGGAAAAATAAATACAAATTTATAAACCTAAAATATAAATTAAGGTTTTACGTGTACTGTTCATAATTACTAACTCAATATCAAAGCCTGTACACCTGAATATGTTACTAACTTATTTAATACAAAAAATATACAAACGACCAAGGTTTCAGTTACTTATGAACCGTAACTATTTTCAAGTGATTAATACAAAAGAAAAGTCGGTTTTTATAACGATTATACAAAATAATAAACCAATGAAACAGCAAAGTGGCCCTTGCGTCCCTGTAGCGGGGTGATGACGTCTCATTAGCATACATCCTTGAAGCTTGGGGAACCTTGTGGACAGAATTTGAACTAAAGATGTAAACAGTTCCACGTGCTGATTCTTGACATTAAGCTTTTCAGATCCAGCAGAAAAGGAATACAATCTCCAATGGAACTCTAAAAATAAAAATAAAAAGAGTAAAATAAAGATATATACAATAAAAATCTTGTTGAAAACTATTGGTGTTTTATCAAAAGACATGTTTGAGATTTTTGACAATTTTTTTTTTTTTTTTTTTTTTGAAAATTTTTTTTTTTTTTTTTTTGAAACCATAGTCAGCTATGTGTGGCACTGAAAGGCGATCATTATAGGCTTCGATCATTGTTGTGATGAAATATGATTCAATACATCTTCTTTTGAAAAGTTGCTCACATTTTCCAAGAATGATGGGATGCACAATATCGACATGATGTCCAAATGTAACGGAATGTTGGTAGGTAAGGTAATCTTTGTTCCTATTAGTGATGGCCCTACGGTGGTCCCCGACCCGGTCCTGGACCTCTCTACCGGATTCTCCTACGTAGATGCAGCTATTATTGATGCACTGTAATCCGTAGATCGCTCCCTTGATGTTTTCAATTTTTGTCGGAACATGTCGCCGAGTATTCAAAATTTGTTGAATAGTGCTACGAGCAGGACTGGTGAGATGTAAACCTACTTGTTTGCATATTTTGTTCAATTTTGGGAATAAGGTATCATGAAAATCAACAGAAACAAACCTCTTATCTTTTTTAAGGGAAGGGGTGTCATTGTGATAAAATTTCTTAATCGATCTTTTGAAGTGCCTATCTATAAACCAAGTGGGGTAATCGTTGTGGTTAAGTAAAAGTCTTATTTTATTTAATTCGTTATCAAAACAATGAGCAGTATTGCAAAGTTTGAATGCTCTGTTAATAAACATAGAGATTAGATTAACTTTAAAGGATAATGGAACATACGAATTAAAGTTCATAGTGATGTCAGATGAAGTAGGTTTTCTATACACTGTTGTAATGAAAGTATCCGTTGATCTTTGAATGTAAACATCTAAGAAGGGAATTCCACCTTCTTGTTCAAGTTCAATATCGAAATTAATACATGGATGTATTTCAGTAAAGATGTCTCTAATACCTAACATGATTGTTCTGTCCGTATAGCAAAGAATATCGTCAACATATCTCGTGTACAGAGGAATATGGATACCACATGTTTCCAGGAGGGATAGAGCTGAATCCTCGATGAAAATCATCGTCCATTCCGCAAGCGCCGCAGCTGCTCTGATCCCCATGAAAAGTCCATCAGTTTGCTTGTAAAACTTATTATCAAATTGAAAAAACTGCATATCATAAATTGCATTAATGAGTGGGTAGAGCTGATCAAAACTATCGTTCTGCATGTATGCATTGAACGTTTTTGTTCTAATGTGTTCAATTGCCAAAGTTATTAGATCCCTCGTAATTGACGTGAATAGGGATTTGGCATCCAATGAAAAGAGTTCATAATGTTCATGAAACTCCGTGTTTCTAATTATATCAATAAATTGTTCACTACTGGAAATGCTGTGTTTGGACGTTACATTTAGTTTGGCCATTTTTGCATAAAGCAAATCAGAGATACCCTGTAAAGCTGTATTTCGGCAATTAATAATCGGTCTGACAGGAAATAAACCATTCTCATCCCTAGGCTTATGTATCTTTGGAAGCGCCCGGAGTACGGGATTTTGTAGGTCACCATCCTTCAACTGGTCAGCTAAATCACTGTTTAAAACGCCTTCCTTTGTAAGCTTTCTAATAATTTTACGGTTGATATTACGAATGTTTTTCTTCTCATTAGTAATGAAAACAATTCCTCCATTATTATTAATAAAATTATCCACCATTTTAATGTACATTTCATTGTCCAAGATGATGGGGTTATTCCCTTTATCTGATGAAATAAAGATTAAATCAGTTCGGTTCTTTAATTCATTCAATGCAAACAGTTCTAAAGGATTAATAAAGGTCCTACCTGGATTAGATGTAGTTGAGGAAAGAGCGTTACCTATTTTACTACGTAAAGATGACGCCTCTGTGTTTTTAACGCATGCTGAAATTCCTACCTCCAAGGAAGAAACCATTTCTGGGATACGGGGTGGTTGAGGGAGGTTGAATTTTAGTCCTTTTCCGATTGCGGTGAGCGCCAGATTTGCAATATAAGAAGTGCTTAGATTGACAACCCTCAGAGCATGAAATTGGTTGGTTGGCCACCTATTAAGACTAAGGTTCACCAATTTCTTGATGTGGGTAGCTGTAATGCTGTCATATCGTTGCTGATATGATTTGGCAGCAAATTCCAAGGTTTTCACAAATCTATCAAAATCCAAAATTGTTTGGAGTTGAGACGCCCCTTTTCTGATAAGATGTATTAATTGCTTGCTTTTAAATT
>JAFIDM010077673.1:2504-14444 GCA_023159025.1 Thereuonema tuberculata | reverse complement strand
ATCCTTTTTCTTTGATTTTCTAATCATTTACTTATATCAAAGTAGTCGTTACGTATGTAAATTTTCGTTTCATTTTGACGACTCCTTCTTGGTGCGCTAATTTTTTTGTCCATGAGTGTATATTGAATTATCGGCATACAATTAAGGAGGCGTATGGAAATAATGTAGATATGGTTAATTCTAGATGAAAGGAATAGAACAAATTTCTCTTTAAATATATTTATGCCTTTCATCTAGAAATAACGTATCTACATTATTTCCATACGCCTCCTTAATTATATGCCTATAATTCAATACATTTAAAGTTGAGAAATCTTTAATATACAGAGGTTTTTCGGTAATCTTAGCCATGTTTTTAGAAGTGACACACCTACGTCACGTGACTTTTCCAGCCTCGACCCAGAGACCTTAAACATCCCCATACAAAAGGTTGCCGACCGCTGGATTAGAGTAATAATAAATTTCATTCATCACAAATCGTAAAATACAGCATACATCAATGTCATTATTAATCAGATAACAATAGTGTTGATAATTTTAAATGATCTGTATTTCTTTATTTTTAGTCGTTTTGTTTTGTTCATATAATCCCGATTTGACCGTCTGTCTGTGGACAAGTATCCCACAATGCAATGCACAACAACCGCAACAATTGCGCCTTTTGCATTTGCAGCAATCTCATGTATAATACAGCTCAGCAACAATCACAATAATCACAACAATTGCGCCTTTTGCAATCGCAGCAATCATATTTATAATAATAAGGAAATTAAAGCAATAATATCATTGCGAAGCATTGTGATTGGTTTACTAATCGCTATCCCTACCTTGTTTTATTTCATTCTTTTCTCTGTTATTCTTCTATTATTGTCTTCCTCGAGGAAATACACAAACAGCATCTCGTTATATTCATTAAATGGAGGACTTTGGAAGCCAAGAAGCAAAAGTGAAATCCAGCCGCCGACGATGTTTTAATATTAGTTTTAATATTATTTTATTTTGAAGTTGTTAAAGTTTCGATCAGGTAAACAATGTTACAGAGAGAATTAACTTTGCATTTTGAAGAATTCTTTTCTTTATATTTGAATAGGACAGTTTTGTTCTATTCGTTATTCTATTGTGTTCCCCTAGTTTCAGAATCACAGCTTTTAATGATTAACTTTAAACTTATCACGTATCTGCTTCTGCAGAATTATTTTTAAGAACTTAAACCACATTTCATGTTTATTGAAGAATCTTCCCAGTTTCAAATTATCGTTCTCATAAGTTCCTTAGGCCTAACATATAGGCTATTAGTCATTTACAAATTAAATGAAAGAAAGTAATAACAGTAAATTAAGTAAAACATCATAAAATTGTTCCGCTGTAGATTTTTAGAAATGATTTCAAACTCTGTTCTCATGAGAATCGAAACTTACGAAATTTTGACTTTTTAACAACATTTCTTAGCATTGATAATTTAAAGTTTCAGAATCCAGTCATTAGTTTCTTTTTTTTTCCTTAATAATTGAACTTTGAAAATTGAAATATTAATAAATATCGCTGTATACGTGTTGACAATTAAATTTTACTTGGTTCCATTTTCCATTTCGGATTGAACTTGAGAAATTTTACTATATTTTTGCTATGAATATAAACTCATTCTTCAATTACATTTCAGTTTTTGATTCAAGTTATAAAAATTTCAAAAAAAATTGAGATAATTAAGAATTTTGATTAACCCCTTATTTTGATAATGAGAATGAATAAAAATAGAATATTTCAATGCAATTGATGACACTAGACTATTCTTACTGTGTACGATATCAATCACAGCCTCGAGATTGCTTAATGAACTGATAAGAACTGTTAATGAGTTGACGTTTGTGCTCTTGGCATGATCTGCTGTACGGGATATTTCAATATTGTGATTGTATGATTGTGATGGTTGACTTTTTAGATGAGGAAAGTCCTCAATTTCAACTGAAATATTTTGGAAATGATTTTACATTAAAGTGGGATGACTGTCAAGGAATGTTGCGTTTGTATCGAACATAGCATTATTGGGCGATAAGAAAACTGCGAGTTAGGTTTAAGTATTTCATGGCTACTTCACTGGTATTCCCCCAAGAATTATTTTAGGTATACATAATTTCTTGTTATAATCAATTTATGGAATGTTAGGGAGCAGTTACGAATGTTGAAATGCCTTTCAAACCAGCCTAGTGCTTAAGGCAGTGTCCTGCCATCAGGCTGATACATTGAAACCTGAGTTCGAATACCAGTATGGATTTGCCTTTCTTCTGGTGCTTCATCTGTTTCTAGGTCGTTTCCTAAGGTGTGTAAACGAATTTTCGATTAAAAAGTTGAGAGTAACGACGTTTGCTAAGTGCCTGATATTAGAAAACAAAAATTAAAATATAATAAGTAGACAACTACATTTTGCTTTACTGATGGTAATGTTTCAAAATAGTTCGGATAGTTATTTAACAGGAAAAGGCGAAAGAAACTCCGGTGGCGAAGGTGCCAAAGGAGAATAGTATTAATGAAATCTCTCTTATCAAACTTTGTGTGGTCTATTTGAGTAAAACATTAGTAGTTTTTGATTCAAACCCAATCATCATCCGTTTCATCTTCCTCCTCATAGCTGCGGATACATCTTGAAATCAAAACTTGAATAGGAAATGATCCTTATATGATATTCCGATCTTTATTATGAGTAGAGCACTTTCAGTAATTTTTTGACATGCAACTGAAACTCATAGGAAAAAGGCTTAAATACTATAAAAAAATTATAATATTGAACTTATATTTCTATTGAATTAATTTCATTTAATATTAATTTCCCTTTTGACTAAAGAATTTCTTATTGTTTTTGTAAATTATCTCAGAGAACTCCAGTAGATTATTAACTGAATGATATAAAAAAATATAAACGCTATCTTGAGTTCGAAACTGTTTAATGTTGTTTTTACTTTTATTTTAAATAGGTCTTCTTTGAGTTAACTGCCATCATGACGGAAATTCAATGCAATGCAGTGGCAGAACCAAGTCCTCTGGAACTGGCCATCATACAGCAGATGGAGTACTACTTTGGAGACCACAGTTTAACCTACAATAATTTTTTAAGGAATATTATTAAATACAATGAAGGCTGGGTACACTTAGACATTTTGCTGAAGTTAAAAAGACTACAATTGCTAGCAGCAGATGAGTCTACCGTTATTACAGCTCTTCAGAAATCGCAAAATCGCTTATTGGAAGTAAATGCATTTGGGAAAAAAGTCCGAAGATCTCCGGAAAGACCACTTCCAAATGAAGATGAATTACTTGAAAAATCGGTGTTTGTGAAAGGTTTACCATTTGATGCTACTTTCGACAGTCTTCTGCAGTTTTTTAATAAGTTTGGCAATGTGGAACATTTATATATGAGGTGTAGTTTGTTCTTATATAATGAACCATTTCAAGGTTCTGTCTATGTGGCGTTTAAGTCCAAAAAAGAGGCAGAGAAACTTGTTGCTGAAGAAAACATTTTCTACAATGGAGAAAGGTTAATTTGTATGTTTAAGGCAGATTTTATCAAAAGAGGAAAGGAAAAGCGAGCAAAAATGCTTGGGAACAAGATAAAGAGAAAATTCACGAAGAAGATGGAAACTCAAAACGATGCTCAGAATGACGGAATGGAATTGGAAAAAGCTTGTATTCGCTTTGATCCCTTCAGTGATAAGAATGACAAAGAGAAAGTTTCATGGATAGATTTTACTAAAGGTGAAAGCTGCGTGACTGTTGAATCCGAGGATGACAACACTATAACCATTCAAATTGGAAAAGATTTCAAAAATGGTCACTTAGATGTTGTAGTGATAAGAGGAGAAGATCAAGAATATTGCACGCAATTAAAGCTAAGCAGAGAAGAATGCATGGAAACGAAAGCAGGAAAAAATCACAAAGGCAAGAATGGTCTAAGAGATAACAAAGAGAAATTGCCGAAGATGAATTCCCAGAAGCAAAAGAAAACTGTTTCATCAACTAAATAAATTAACTAGAGACATTCCAAAATAGTCATTTTACTTGTAAAACCAGGAGTTTATTTTTCCATTGCAAGTTAGGTAAAATGTGTAATTTGTAGTCGAAGAAGTGGTTTTTTAATGTCTGTCTATCTGTTATGATTTGCTTATTTTCGTCGGTGAGTCTGAAGTCATTTGAAATTAAATAACTTTAATAAATGCATTCTGTGAGAATTTTTTTTTAGGGTAATTTATTTCTTTCATGTTTAATTTTTTTTAGATTATTGTGGTTTAAATTCTTTTTTATGATCTTCAACGTTAATTAACTGTGATATGAAGAAATAGTCTTCACTTGAATTTTCTTCTTTTGTTTATATATTTGTAAACGGATCAGACTACAACAGATGAACTACTATAATTTTTTAACTCACTCTCTCCAGCTCCTATCAGTCTTCAAAATGGATCCCTTCTCCCTCTAGGGCTACCTGCTCAGCTGCGATCGATAACTGACCATATTTACCTTTTTAAATTTTTATTTAAAGAATACGGAAAAATATTTTGAAAAACAAAATATAACTTGAAAGGAAATTAAAAATTATGTGATACCTAAAATTTATGACAGTTTCTTCCAAATAACCAATATGAACACGAACTAATGGGAAGGAAGCCTTAGTGGCTGCGTGTTTTTTAATTGCAATAAATACATTGAATATGTTTTTAAACATATCTAATAACGAAATCTTAATATAGGCTTTATAAATATCTTATTATAAAGAAAAAGATAATTGAGATTAATTAAAGTTAAACTTTTCATCAAAATTGATAATTCATTGCCAGATAAAGAAAAAAAAATTGTGCATAGCGTGTATTTTTTTTTGAAGGGGGCTGTAGGGCTGATAATTTTTGTTTAAGGGATATGATGCCCTCCAGTAGCACTGAGGACATTTTAGGTCGATTGTATATTAATTGTATTTACTGAGAGACCTATATTTTTCAAACTCGGCTATTAGAGTAATAATTTTTTTGGATAGTCATAGTATTTTCTAAAAAACAATAAAATTAAACAATTTGAAACAATAAAAAATAGATATCTAACCTGGAAAATTCTCGAATATTGATTTTCACACTTCGTATACTCTGAACTTGTATTGAAAGGAAAAAAGGCATTCTGAAGAAACTCATTATGTTTTCTCAATATTTTATTTTCTATATATGTTAAATGACTTCACTCCGAAGTATCTTATTGCTTCACTGAAGTACTGACGTACTATTTCACTGAGCATACGTATCAGTTTTCAGAGCTGGAAAGAGGACGAAGAAGAAAATACCTTTGGTTTAATGTATATATTTATCTGAACGATATTATAAATCCATTAAAGACAAATATCTTCTTGTATACTCTTCTTTACCACAACCTTTGGTTTATTATGTTTTATGTTTGACCATATAAGCATCCTACCAAATTTGGAAGACATCAGTTCATCTGCTATAGCGAAGAATTTTGGCGGTCTGTTTTTTTAGAGCTGGGAGGGAGAAGACCAAAATAACGGTGCTTAACCCTTTAATTTGGATCCTAAATAAAATCACAAATGTTTATTCTTAAAGAATATTAATTTTAGGAATAATTTACTAGCTGTTTTAGCAATTACAAACTCAGACACAAACGAAGTCCTAAATGGAGACAAATGTTTAAATAGAATTGTAAGAGGGTCAAAATCCCATTACAGTTGATAATGAAAAGAAAAATATGATATAAATCAAATTAATTTTTTTGTATTATTATGCTTCGAATGTAGTAATTGAATTACTTGTTGCTGTCATCTACTCAGCAGAGCTTAAAAAAAATTATTTTAATATATTTTAATAATTGTAATTTTGTGTAGTGAAATCCAAGACAGCAGAAATATTGTTCTTTTACAATTATTTTTGTGTTTCAAAAAGCAATAAAAATAACGTATTTATTACAGTATAATTACATTATCACGGATTTGTTTATTAAAAAATACTTGGTATTATTATGATCGGTAAAAAATATAAATATTGCTGATGAAGCTCCGTCATATTATTGACAACTCCGTCACATGGACTTGCGACGGAGCTGACTGTGACGGAGTTGATGAACACATGCTAATTTATTTTCTGGTGTTAGGCTTAAACTCCGATTACGACTGTATTCAGTTTACAACAATTCAATAATATTTCCCAACAAACTATTTAAAATTTGTACTTCTACTGTTAAAAATTACAATGTGTAAATGCGTGACGGAGTTGACATATCATTAAAAACAAATATTAGTGTAGAAACTTACGACTGTTGCAGACACTCCTTCTTTTACCGCTCTATCCTCGCCCAAGGCGATTGCGTAGCGCAGCGAACGTGCTGTCATCTAGGGCGAATTTAGTGATTTTTTTCGATGATATAGGCTCTTCACTGATTAAAATCGTTATGTGTGACGGAGGTGACATACAAAACAAGTTACTTACTTTCTTTAATTTATTAAAAATACACTACTGGTATTTATTGATAACAAGTGTAACAAGAATAAAATATGAACCCAATACAGTTACCAATATTTTTTACGAAAATTCAAGCCCACTTTTAAGACTGTTTCAAAAAATGAAAAGTAGTCAATTCAGCCGAGTTACAACGCAATTACTGCTATATTAGGCAGAAAAATATTTTTTTTCACAATTATTTTTTAATAATAAAAAATTTTCAGTAGTTTAAAAATCATATTTCAGTCCTAATTTAAATTATGGTAAAAAAAATTATTTAAAAAAAATATTTAACCCTTTTCAGCCCAATGTCAAAAAATTGGAAATTTTTATAATTTTTTTTCTCAGTAACTACTGCACCTAGAGAAATGACTAAAGGATCATTGTCCACTATATGAATCGCTGTTATGACCTCATGTACTGCAAGGTGTTGCATTCTTAGCGAGATTGTATGAGATTACTTTAAACAATGGCGTCTCCCTACAAAATCAGAACCACATGAATATCTTCTTTTTTTAAGTAAATTTGCAATCTTAGACAAAATTTAAAATAACAAATACATGTTAAATATGAAATAGGATATCTAAAGTTATAATATAATGAAAAATTTTAGAGCTTAAATGCATTTGACAGCAATATTACAGATCATTAGCGAAATGTCCAATATATTGGACATTGGTCCATAACGATATGGTTTGTTAAGAAAAAGCAATCTCAGTTTCAAATTTTATTTGTTAAAATTACTGAATAATTTGTAGTTTGCATAACTTTTTAGGCGGCGGCATAGTAGGTCTAACACGGAGTGTAGGCCTAACCGGCTACAGTGCGTTGATAACTGGCTGGTTGACCTGGGTGGTGGGATGATAGACGGGGATGACAGGCCTAGAGACATGGCGTCTTCGTTCGGATGCCGTCGGCTTAGTCTGAGATGCCATAGTGGTGCAGGCTTCCGCTTTTGGGATGAAACAAGAAACAAACAGAGCGTGCATAGTCTGTTAAACATTTGATTGTGAAAATCACTAGCCAAGCAGAGACTCTGTTGTCCATGGACAGCGCTGTAAAGCTCAGGGTTGCAAAAGAAAGATGAAATTTGTGTGTGCGAAGTACAAAGTTCATTTGTGTATTGAAAATAATACAAAAAATTGCTTTAGTGACTTTCATAAAAATTCATGATTTCATACCGTGAATGACCAATGTCCAATATATTGGACATTGGTCCATAACGGTATGGTTTGTTAAGAAAAAGCAATCTCTGTTTCAAATTTTATTTGTTAAAATTACTGAATAGTAATTGTAGTTTGCATAACTTTTTAGGCGGCGGCATAGTAGGTCTAACACGGAGTGTAGGCCTAACCGGCTACAGTGCGTTGATAACTGGCTGGGTAGACCTGGGTGGTGGGATGATAGACGGGGATGACAGGCCTAGAGACATGGCGTCTTCGTTCCGATGCCGTCGGCTTAGTCTGAGATGCCATAGTGGTGCAGGCTTCCGCTTTTGGGGTGAAACAAGAAACAAACAGAGCGTGCGTAGTCTGTTCCACATTTGATTGTGAAAATCACTAGCCAAGCAGAGACTCTGTTGTCCATGAACAGCGCTGTAAAGCTCAGGGTTGCAAAAGAAAGATGAAATTTGTGTGTGCGAAGTACAAACTTCATTTGTGTATTGGAAATAATACAAAAAATTGCTTTAGTGACTTTCATAAAAATTCATAATTTCATACCGTGAATGACCAATGTCCAATATATTGGACATTCCAATACGTATATACAAATTACTTTTTTTTAGAAAAAAATTTTTTTTCATGTTTTTTTACACTAATTTTGTTCTGTATATCAATTTTCATCACTAGATTTGAATTAGTTTGGCTATGGGCATTAAAGGGTTAACACTTATTTTACATCAAGTTGCATAAATTGCACCATTTCCAGATAACGACCCAAGAGCAATTCAATGAAATCGTTTCACTATTAATAGTGTCGACAATATTTGTGAAAACGAAGAGGACAAATTATTCGAAATCACCAAGTGCTACATTGTAAAATTGTGTGTAATAGTTTTAATTTCCTTTACACTCAAATTTTTAAGGGGAAAAAACTATTTTTGAGTACGTGCCATGGAGTTCCTTGCGAGTCCATGATTCACGCAGTTGCTGTGGGTGGAGTTGGAGGTGGTGAGTGTTAGAGAGGGGTTTACAAGATCCAGGGTTGTGAGGTGTGTGTCAGCCTTGACTATGGTTGAGTGGGGTGAGGAGTGTTGTGCTATTTCGTGGAAGTGTTCCCTAAGTGTGTGTACTTGTTTTTCGTGTAGGGTGATGAAGTTGATGATTCCTCGGCCTCCCTCCTTGCGGACATTGGGTTGTGCATGTTGTGTTTCGTGAATGTAGTGCGTGTTGTGCGTTGTAGTGCTTCGAGTTCAGTGTTTCTGCATAGAATTATGCCGAACGAATATGTTAGTGTAGGGACGGCAAATGTTTTGCTTGTTTAATTTTATTTCTGGCGTTCAATTCTGTTTTGAGGATATTCTGAAGGCGAGCACGGTATATGTTCTTGAGTGCGTTTCTGATTTCTTGCGTTGTCAAGGACGTGCCCTTGCTGGAAGCCGAGGTACTTGTAGGTCTCTTCCTTAGATTCGATGGCCTTGGTCAAGTTCAAAACCATCCAAATTCGAAGTTTTCCCGCTTGTTATATGGAGCTTGCGGCATTTGTCGATTCCAAATTCCATCCCAATGTCTTTGGTGAACTGTGTTATGACTTCTAGTCAATTAGTAAGTTGTGAGTTGTTTGTGGCATAGAGTTTAATATCGAAATTTTGTATGCTGTCAGTGTGCCTGAGGTAACCTATAACGTGCTTTGTGTTGTCTAGCATGTGGCTCAATGGATTCAAGGCGAGGCAGAACCAAAGAGGCCTCAAGGAGTCTCTCTGGAAAATACCTCTCCTTATGGGAATAAGGACTGTTGTGATGGAGGTTTTGGAGGTGCGTAGATGTAATGTTGTGTTCCAACTCTTCATCGTGTCATCCAAGAATGCCGTGATCTTGGGGTGTACTTTGTAGAAATGAAGACTGTGTAGAAGTCAGGAATGAGGGACTGAGTCAAATGCCTTCTTGTAGTCGATGTACGCGATGTGTAAGTTCCTATTCTTCCCGCGCCCCTGCCACAGGATTACTGAGTCAATAAGGAGTTGCTCTTATAACCCTGGGAATTCATGCAACAGCCCATGCAACAGTGATTGGACGGTAGCTTGCAGAGTATGCTCGTTCAGTGTTCTTGCTCTGTAAGTATGTGACACCCTATGTGAGGAAAAGAGGCATATGTTCTGGGTGTTGGATTATGTCAGTGAATGTAAGAGCTAGCTTCCCATACAGGAACGTGAATCTCTTAATCAAAAGTTCTGGACACTGTGTGCACCAGGATCTTCCCGTTGTGTCCATGTTTTAGTGCTGTCTGTATGTCTCCGGCAGTAATATCGTGGAAGGGCATGAAGGGTAAGTGTTCAGCGAGGTGTTGTTCCTCTGTGATCCAAGGCGCTTTGAATTGTGGAGGATGGGGTTGGACCACAGAGACAACCAATATTCTTGTAATGCCTCGCTGGTAGGAGTGATGTGCTGGGAGTATTAGAGGGAGATGTAAGGGATCTGTAGAATTTTTTTTTCTCATTGTACTGGAAAGTGTTGTTCTGTTGTTTGTGCAGAGTGCACTGTTTGTATCTTTGTACTCTTTAGTATGTCGAGATGTTCCTGAACCTGGGTATGATGGTTTGAGTGTGAAGTGCGAGTGTGTATGTGCTTGAATATCTTTCTAACCTGGGACATAAGTTTCTTTGATGTTTTAATGCACAGTATTGTGTGAGCCTGGCTATTTCTCCTAAAAATATAAGGTCGCTGATGCAGCCTTCAAGGCGATGTCTCCAAGGGTGGCTGTATTCATGTGCCCGTGCAGTGGGAGGTATATGGTGTTGTTTGATTCCAAGTGCCCGAATGGTTCCCTGTGCCGCAGTACAGTGTTGTATGTATGTCTTCTAATGTTTGGATATTGTCAAGGTGTTGTGGGATACTGTGAGTGTGTTGAGATTGTATTTGACTGTGGAGATTTGTTTTGATGTGTTTACTTTAGGGATTGGCGGCCTGAGTGTGGAGTCTGTGCCTGTGTATTGTGATAGTGGAGCGTAGACATTATCATGTGCTACTTATAATATGTCGTTAGTTGTATTGTTGGGTCATGTTTACTGAGAGGTAGACCATAAACCTTCTGTGTTTGCCATAAAGTAGTGTGCCATAAAGTAGGTGGGTTGATGTGATTTCCTGTGGTTGATTTAGCGACTACTTACCTAATTTGTGCAAGGGCGAATAAGATTATTTACTACTATGGAAACTCGCTATTCCGCTACCCGCTGTTCGCTAAGCCCTATCGATGGATAACGTGTGGTGAACGCTTTGTGTAGTGACTGTTTGTATCCTGTGAGATGAGTCCCTAACTGTGTAATGGTGTAGAAGTCGCGCATTAGATCCGGGTCATCCGATGCGTTGGCGTGGTTTCCCAGTCTTGGGACTTCACAACAAAACACTTCCGACCTTTCGGGCAATGGTCTTGCCCGAGCATTGTGGTAGCCATACTACAGATTGGGATGCCACTTTCTTCACTACCACCAGCGGTAGACTGTAGTTTATTTTTCGAACGGATGCCTCTGCTTAACCCTCGAACGCGGGTGACTTTATCCTGCGCCACATCCGATGCAGCATGAGCAATATTAGAACAAGATCCATCGTAGATGATTGGACCCTTTAGTCTATCCTAGGGTAGTTCCCGCTCCCATCGCGAGGAGGTAGGGTCCACAGGGGCTTATTACTATTATTATTATTAGTATTATATCGAAAAAGCTTCAAACCATGGGTTTCCCCAACTAAGACAATATGGCGGGTCAAGGACCAAAGCACAAATTGCCAACTGTAAAAAAAAACAAAAAAAAAAGATTAGAAGAATAGTTAGGGATGTGTGGTTATGTCCATAAATTTTCTAACTATGCATGTTGTATTGAGTACCACAGCCTTCTGAAGTTGTGCAAAAGTGTTTTTATGAAGTCCTAGTGGGCTGAGGCTGTGGTGCAATGTGTGAGGCACCAGACCAGTGGCGGACAGGACGATGGGTACAACTCGTACTTGGTCCTGCCTCCACTGCTTCTGGAGCTCGTGTGCTAGATCGCTATATTTACTGATCTTGTCTGCGTGAGTTTTCTGCATGTTCTTGCTGATAGGCACTGCAATATCAATGAGGTATGTCTGTTTGTTGACCTTATCAACAAGTGTCATGTCAGGTCTGTTGTGATATATAGTTTTGTCTGTGTGAATGGGGCGGTCCCAGTACAGCATAAGTGAGGGTGACTCTAATATGCTTTGTGGTGTGTACTTGTAGTATGGGACCGTGTTCTGAATAAGTGAGTATTTGTGTGCTAGCTGTTGAT
>JAFIDM010077672.1:0-14455 GCA_023159025.1 Thereuonema tuberculata | reverse complement strand
TAGTTTGATAGATACTAAAGACAGAACAAAATGGCAACCCTTCAGTTTGGATAAGAATTAAAAAAAAAAAAAGAAAGTTTCCAATTAAAATCTGATTCGTTTCTTTATTGATTCCATGATTTAATTATGCGATCAATGCCCCATTTAAACTAACAAGAATTTAAATCAATTCTTCGTGTCCCTTGATCTACTGGGAGCTCCTATTAGGCTCTCTTTTCTCGATCATTCTCGTCAATCAATTATTCAAAGAGGGAGAGTAATCTAATAATGGTAAGCGACACATTCCACCGATCCAATGTTGACCGACCTGTCGCCATATTAATAGCACACAATAGCCTCATTAATATACATGGAGGCAGAGCAAAGTGAGCTGTGATGGGTCGAGTCCCGCCGGGCCTCCGGTGTCGATTTCTCTGTGCCCCATCTGCCTCTACTGCCATATGCTAGAGTAAAAAGAACGCCCCCCCCTCCCTTTCTCCCTTACGCCCCCAACAATGGAGAATGAAATGAAACTCATTTCAGTTCTTTAAGAGAGAGAAAAGAGTTAAGTAATTCAAAAAAAAAATATTACTGGAAATCTTTTTTATACAGTATACTCTCGATATCTCGAAGTCGAAGGGACGCTAAAGCGAGTTTTTGAGATAACAAGGTCATAACCAAAACATAAACATTCACGTAAAAACACAAGATACGGAATAATATTCTAAAAATTGGAGTCTTGATAAATGAGAATAAGTATAAATATGTAATGATAGTTAACAATAAGTCTAAATATAGCAATGATAATTTTAATTTTTAAAAGTGGTCTAAAATAATTACATTAAATTGAAAAGAATTAGTCACCAAATATAAACGAAGTAATTAGTTAATTGACAATATGAAAACCAAAAATTCTGTGGGAGTAGATAAAATTAAGACAAAAGATATAAAGGAACATAAGGAGATTTTTGCAGAACTAATAAGTGAGCTGTTTAAAATCATGTTCAATTCGAGTATTTATCCATAAGCATGGAAAATTGCCAAAATCATTCCCATTTACAAGAAGGGTAAAGCAGGTATTGCAAAAAATTATAGACCTATTTCAATTCTATCCAACGTATCAAAGATAATAGAACCCTATCTATCAAAAATAATTTTTAACTACATAATAAATTACAACATATTAAAAAAAGAACAATATGCCTATCAAAGAAATTCGAGCACTATCAACCTTCTAAATAACTTTAATGAAACTATAAATCATAATCTTAATAAAAGCCTATATAATTTAGTAATTTTCATTGACTTCAGTAAAGCTTTTGATTGCGTAAATTACAATACCTTAGTAAAGAAGTTGCATAATTTAGAAATAAGGGGCAAAATCAATAAATTGATAGAAAATTATTTAAAAAACAGAAAATTCAGAATAAAATTAAACACAAAACAAAGTAAGATCTACAACATTAAGTCTGGCATTCCACAAGATTCCAATCTTGGACCTCTTTTATTTATTCTATATTTAAATTCCCTCTTTTCAGAACTACAAACATCAACGGCCTATGCCTATGCAGATGATCTCGTCATACTGAACACACACAAAGATTTATCAGCAGCTCAAAATAGACTACAAGAAGACTTTAATAAAATAACGAAATGATCACATGATAATAAAATGCACATAAACGATGATAATCCAAAACTAATGTTGATTAAAACAAAAAACAAAAGCCTGACTGACCTTCAACAAATCAAATTACATCAACACTCTTGTTACAGACAAAACTATCTTTAAATAAACTGCTCTTGCAGTTGTAATAAATATATATAAATATTTAGATATTCACATAAACAATAACTTCACATGGACTAATCATTATATACAAATTACAAAAAAACTAAACACTTTTACTTATACGTTTCACCACATTAAAAACCTATTTCCACTCAAACAAAAAATCCTTATTTACAAGGCTTTCGTTGACTCTCTATTAAACTACGGACTATTTGTTGGATACATATCACCAAAACAGAAATGAAAAACATTGAAAGGCTTTTAAAGAAAATATTTAATTTAATCTTTTCAAAATATAATACTCTAAACGAACATTAGAAATCAATTATTAGAAATTAATAGAAGTCAATTAAGAATCAAACACAACATTTTATTACCAAAACAAAAAATAACCTATATACTAATAATAAAAAACTTTTATATTTGTAAATAATAAAATAAAGACAGTTGCTAACTCAACAAATACTCGTAGCAAGCTACAGAATATATTAAAGTATGAAAATCCAAAAAATAATTACGGCCTTAGAAACAATAGCAGGATTTTAACGAAACTGTTCAGCCAGTTAGATCTTGAGATGTATGATGTAAAAAATATCGGAAAATTAAAAAATCTTCTAATAGAAAAAATAATCAACGAAAAAATAATTTGGAACATATCTTTATATCTTGTTTTATTTTATATCTTGTTCATGTTGCTCTTGTTATTTTTATATAATATTTTAATTCACTCTAATTTTATACTGTTCTTATTTTTCATATAATATTTTTACTTCACTCTAATTATGAACTGTTCTTATTTTTTTTTTGTAATATTTTTAATTAATGTATTCTTTATTATCGATCATACTTAACTACTCTCAGCACCTACACCACATGTGAGTTTACCTAGTAGGACTGTAATGTTTAAATCTGCTTGAAATAAAAAAATAAATAAATACAACGAACTTACATTGCTAGAATTTAAAAAAAACCCTCAGAGAGATAATGAAGGGTGTGAGAGATTCTTGGAAAAATACCTCTATTTGCTTCAACATAACTGAAAGGCAATTTTTCGGAAAAATTCCTTTTTTACTTCGAAAAATATTCGACATAACAAGGTTTTGAGTGAAAACTCTTCGACATAAGAATTAAAGTTAACATTAGATAAATATGTAATATCAAGAGGAAAAATAAATTTTCGAAATATCAAGGTTTTCGAGATATCGAGAGTATATTATATTTGTAATATCATCATTGATTGAGCTTCTCTTTTTTAGTAGGGATAAATTGAGTTAAATATAATGAAAAGTGTATATTGAGCTATTTTATAAATTGTATAAAGGTTGCTTTTGACTTGTAACATATTAATCTTAATATTAAATTGGATTCAAACATTTTTTTCCTGCATTATAAAATTTAATTTATAATTAATTTTAAATTTAATTGATTTCTGAAACCTCTTCTTCAATCTCAACCAAAAGATAAATAAAACTGAAATTTCAATTTTTTTTCTCCTTAAGAGATTTTTCTCTTATATAATGTGACAGTTTTACAATTTGCTTTTCATTTATACTATCATTATTTTTATAGATATTCATTCATTATTTTTTAATTACTAATATTCTTGCAAAAAATGAAATATTGTTAATTTATTCAAATTTAATAGTATTGTTTTTGCCCTAAGAACCAGAAACGATGTACTTCAGTACCTTAATTTCTGTTTATACATTTTGAATGAGTGCTATGTAACATTTCCTTAATTTTTCTTTCTTTTTTTTTTCCATTATTCATAATTGTACACTAATTTTTTGAGGGTAAATTGGTTTTATTTTGTTAAATAATGCTCTGTTATTTCTGATATCTGATTCTTTTGTCTTCTTCCATATTCAGTTAATCGAATATCTACAGGTCTCCTGTTATGATCCGCCATTAATTTTATACATGGCTCCTTAAAGCCCCGCGAACAACATCCAACTTTGCACCAACTTAGTCGGCCGATTTTGACGTCACGAGTTGGTAGAGACAGTTTTGAGCCCGTTTTTCAGCGTCTTGGCACCAACTTTAGTCGGCCGATTCGAGTTAATTGTGCAGGACCAACTCGGGAAGTTGGTTGGAACTCGGTCGGAATTACTCAATCACAGGGCAGCGTTGGAACACGTCAGTCGTGACGTCACGCCCATGGAAAGAAATGGCGTCTAAAACGATGTTCACCGATTCGAATCGAAGACAAGCGGGTACACAATGAATATCAGAGTATTGCGAGTTTCTTTCATGCTTAATAAAGTTTATACTGAAATGCGGTAATTGTATGCGGCAGAATTTTTCAGAGAGGTTTCAAAACCTCGATTTTTTTCAGATTTTCCACAGCTGCTGGGGAAAACGCATTGCATTATGGGATTGCTGCTATCATGGCCGATTCATTTGCGAGTTGGATGGTGTGCGGGGCTGACAAAAAGTTGGCCGACTAAGTTGGTGCAAAATCGGATGGTGTTCGCGTAGCTTTAGGTTTGCTTTTCTTGGTGTTTTTTTTTTTTTTCCCTTGAATTTTCTTAAATTTGAAATTTTTATTTACTGCAATAAAGCCAAATTCCTTGAAGAGTGGTTTACAATTTTTGTTTTCTTCTCTAAAACCTTACGATAAATTTCGATCTGTCAACTCTTGTGATTTCTTTATATAATACAGAGAAAAAACTGAAATTTCAGTTTCTGTATTTTTCGGTTGATCTTTAAAAAAGAGGAAAAGAATTACGCTTGGTTCCTCGAATGTTCACTTAAATAAGGAGTAATTGTTTTTATTTTAAATTAGCATTATAAAATATTTTTATCACATTTAAAAACAGTTATTTACAGTTAAACCGAAAGAAAGTTAAAGAGGACTGTTTCGACCTGCTAAGGAGCCGCACGGTCATCATCATTCTAGAAGGTTCTATACAAGATCGGAATCCGTCCTCTTTCTTTGTTCAGTTTTAACTACAAATAACTTTTTTAATGTGTGTGAAAAGCATTTTTTAAATGTTAAGGTACTTTAATTAACAAAAATTTGTCAAGTCAAAAATTAGTAAAGTTATGTTTTTACTTTAAGTTAATAATTTCAATTGAATTACTAATAATTGTCTCGCGTTTGTTAAATTAAAATTTGATTCAATATAATAATGAAATACATCTATATTATTAAGCGTAGTAACTCAATTCATCAATTTTTTGTTACCATTATTATTAAGCGTAGTTACCAATTCATCAGTTTATTGAACTAGAATCTTTATCATTTGTGACTATTCAAAGTCAAAAAAATCATTATTCTGAAATTACTATAATTCTATATCATTATGTACATGTCTTTTTTATAGTCTAATCATTTGTAAGCCAGCAGTTGACTGGCGGTGATTGACTAATTGCCCTTTTTTATTTCTTATTTATTTTTGATGTTTTTTTATATGAAGGGCCATTTTTATGTTTACTTGTGTTTTGTTTATATTTCCTTTGATATCACTGAGCTGCAGACACTGGGTGAATCCAACTGAGGAGAGGTAATAATCTCGAAGCAGACTGTCCTGGATTCCCGGTGTCAAAAACTCCAAAAGTAGCTCAGTGATTTTATTTGTTGTAGGTTTTTATCCCTTTTTATTGCTTTATACTATAATTCTTATGAACTATTTAATGAAATCCAGACTGACGTCATACAAAGCACATTCAATCGCATTAAGTGGCGCCTCACCATGGAAATTTTATACATTACTATACGATAGTTGCAAAAAGAAGAAAACCATGGGTTAGTACTTCCATGTTTTCTCAGTGACATCTATCGCAAGGCATCATAAATAATTTCTAATTTTTTTTGTTTGTTTGTTTTTTTGTTGTTTTTTTTTTTAACTTTCTTTAACGTGCGGAAGGAACTTATGTAAGATAAACAGATAAGTTTTATAATTTCTGAATGTATTTCTGAATGTTTTTTGTATTGAATATATATATTTAAAATTAAAAAAAAAAAAGCAACGTCCTTGCTTTTAGTAAGATATTATAGTAAATATTTTATTGCGTTTAGTAAACTGTCAAAATTATTTGAAATTGACACCAGATGCCGCTGATGAAAGCACAGAATAAATTGGCATTATGCTTACAGAAACAGAAATAATAGTCTTTGAATTAGAGTTTCACTAATGCCAAATTTCTATCCGGCTTTATGTAATTTTGTAGTATAAGTTAAATTATTCTTATATTCTTTATTATTTCAAAATAATTTCATCGAGATTTGGACTGCAAATTAGTATTGAGAAGACTGAGTACATGATCGTTGGAAGAAAACTCCAGAGTTCCCAAGACCTAACAGTTAATGGCACCAGGTTTAAACATGTAAAAGAGTTCAAATATCTTGGATCATTTTCACTGACGTAACATCAATTGAAACAGAGATAAAGGCAAGATTGTGTGCAGGAAACAGGTGCTTTTACTCTCTGGACCCGGTTTTAAAATCCAGAAGTTTATCTCAGCAGCTAAAACTAAGACTGTACAAAACATTAATTATGCCAGTGGTTCTTTATGGTTCTCAGACCTGGAGCACTCGAAAACAAGACCTTGTTCGATTACTGACATTTGAGAGAAAAGTCCTTAGGAAAATTTATGGACCAATCCAGGATGAAGCTACGGGAGAATGGAGAAGACAACACAACGCCGAACTTTATGAGCTTTACAAGGAGCCCAATATTGTGGGGGTGATGAAAAGTAAGAGACTTCAATGGGCAGGGCATGTAGTGAGGATGGAAGAAACAAGGTGGCCCAAAATTATATTGGATTGGACCCCAACGGGCAAAAGACCAGTGGGAAGACCTAGGAAGAGATGGATGGATGGATTGAGGGAAGACTTCTTGCGACTGGGACTTTCGGAGAGCTGGAGACTGGTAGCTGAAAATAGAGACAGATGGAGAGCCTTGGTTGTTACATCGCGCGGTCCCCTGGGCCTGATCGCGTAAAGTAGTAGTAATAGACTACATGAAGTCAAATCTAAGAAACTCGTAAAACTGGGTTAACTAGTCAGTAATGGATTTTTTTTTTCAATAGTAATAACAATGTTCAATACAAAAAACAAAACAAAAATATTTATAATAGAATAATAAATATAAAATTTAATAAGAACAATAATAATAAAAATAACAGCATAGAAGATGAAAATTTGCATTTCCTTCTTCATCGATCGCTTGCTATTTCGAGTTTTGTTGTTTACATTACACTAAAAACTCGTTTATCCGAAACAATTTTTAGAATATTTTAAAAATTCACAAAAACATTTTTCCATCGCTATAATCAATATTTAATAGCGTACACAAGCGATTATGTAACTGTAACTCTATTAATAACATTAATGTAGTCATTAATATAATATCAGTACAGTAAACATTAAGTCCATATTTCTTCTTAATCTCTTCTCTTTAATTCTTAAAATTTGAAGAATTAGACTATTAGGGTTTTTAATTTTATTGGGTTAATGGTATCAGTAATGTTTTTGACTCTGAGGATTATTAAAATTTTTTTAACAATATTTCATGTTATAAGTATGTTTCATGCTCGTGTCAGTAAATTGTTACAATCGGAAATTGTTTTAAAAATAGGCTTGATAAAGGAAAGAAGATTTCACTTTCCGAAAATTTGCTGTTTTTAAATATATTTAATAAATGTATTTTATTTAATATATTTATTGGTGTAAGATGTGGTTATTTATAATAATGTACAGTAAATGTTTAATGCAATGTAATTCGAAATTTCGTTTATCCGAACAGACTTGATCCCATCAAATTCGGATAAACGAGTTTTTAGTGTATTCGAAATTTCTAATAATGTCATTTTGTTTGATTCATTAACTTTGCTATCCTTATTAATTCACTGATCCTAATTTATTACTATTACAGTTGCTGAAATTATTTAAACTCAAATTGAAATTATTTAATATTTTCGTATTCGTTTTAATTTAATGAAAACAACAATTGTATATTGTACTTAAGTACATCTATTTTCTTAATGAATGTTTTCAATGAATTTATTAAAATAAGACATAAAGTAATATTTGTATAATAATAACTTAATAACAGTAAATTTCATCTCTTAATTATATAGATATTTATTACGAAATTAAGGTGTGTAGATTTTAAATTCATGCTGAAATAAAGAGACTTAAAAGCTAAATTGTAAAATATATATAAAGATACACAGAATATTTCGAATCTTTATTCTGATTTAAAGAGAATTTTATCTTTATTTTATTTATGTTTTTATTTTTATGAGATGTACCTAAGGGTTTTTCAATAAAAATGTTGTAATGACATCTCAATCAAAACACATATAAAGTACACTTAACTGCCCACCATTATGGATAGTATATATTTTTTTTTGGTTGGCTGTTGTGACTCTACACATTTATTATTTTTTCTTTATTTGGATAAAGATGACCTTCGCTACAGAAAAAAGCAAAAAACAAACAAACAGTGGTTCTGAAAAGGGTTCGGAATCAAAAAAGATTGGCCTATTTATCAGAAGAACTGAACTGTCTCAAATTATACACTTGAAAATTTATAGTAACAACACAATTAGGTTTTAGTAAGACAAGAACTCATTGTAAAACGTTCGTTACATTAAAATCCCGGCCATTTTGAAAATTATTTAAACATATAACCTCTAAAGTTACAAGCATCTAATTCTCAATATGATTAGATTAGGGCGCCATTTTTAAAAACCGAATCTGACCTTTTACACAATTTAATTAACAATTTTATGTTTAATAATTTAGTCTATTCCTGAACAGAGTTTTATATTTGTAAAACTTTCAGTACAGTATCAGCCAAAATATTATATGCTTAATTAATTTCAAAGAAAAATGCATTTACCTATTGTATTGGTGAAAAAGATGGTTCGGTTTTTTTACGTAAGTTGGCTCTAATAGCGCTTAGATGTCTTAAACGTCTTCGACGTCATTTTGTTAGATTGTATTGTGACAATTGTCATATCAGCGTGCATTGAAAACAAAAACTGATCAAAATTTCTGAATTTTGTGTCGCCAATTTAATATTGAAGATGAAGACAATCAGCACGCAAGACCGCATGTTTCTTGAGGACCAGACAAAAACTGTTACAGCTTGGCTGGGAAGTTCTGATTCATCCACCATATTCACCAGACATTGCAAATTCGGATTTCCATTTATTTCAGTCTTTACAAAATTCTCTTAATGAAAAAACTTCAATTCCCTGGAAGACTGCAAAAGGTACCTGGAACGGTTCTCTGCTCAAAAAAGATAGTGTTTTGGGAAGATGGAAATATGAAGTTGCCTTAAAGATGGCAGAAGATAATGGAACAAACCGTTGAAGACGTTGTTCAATAAAATTATTGGTGAAAATGAAAAAGGTCTTTTATTTTTTCTTATAAACCGAATGAACTTTTCGGCCAACCCAACACGGCCAAACAATTTAAGAGTTCAGAATGCCTTCCATCTTACTGTGTATACTTATTTGTAAGATTAAAGGTCATATCTATTTAGCCGTTTATGTTTTTGATGGGCCCGTTTACAATTACGGCCAAAACAGTGAGTTCAGTTCAAAGCATAATAAACTGAAATAACATTAAATTTGAAAATCAATGTTAACTTACAATAAGACGATAGAATAGATTTTGGTGTAACTAAGTGTTAATTCAGAACAAAATTTCTTAGAAGAAGTAAACATTATTGTAGAAAGTCTTGCAACAGTTGAATTGCTATTTCCTTTCTATTGATCTCACTTCTTTTTTAGCTGAAAAAGAACAACACTTTTCCAGTTTCTACAAGATTTTGCGAATTGCGAAATAAAACTGTTTGTTTTTTCCCTTCAAAAAACATTAACTACTGTATAAATTATTTCTCAAAACAATGCGATTAGAAAGATTAGATGAAGTCACAAGCGATATTCTTATTTAAAAAAATTAGTTCACAAAAATTTTTCAAATATATTTACTAATTTAATAAATAATATAAAACTAAAATTTGATATTTTTTTTTAGAATATTTTTCTCATTAAATAACTACATCTAAATTTTCAAAAACTAATAACTCTAATTAATTTTTTTTTCATTTCAGTTTTTGATAATTTTAATTTTATGTAATTAAAAATACTTAATTTAATTTTAGCTAGTTTAGTTAATACAAAATAAAAAAGATTTTTAGAAAACTTTTAAGTGATATGAAATCAAATAAATAAAAAAGAAAAAAAGTCAGGTGAAAAGTCAGGTCCAATTCAAATAAGGATTTTTTTTTTTAAATTTTTTTAAGACAATTTAAACGGGGATTAAAATGTGGAAGTTATTAAACTAGAAATCAATAAAAAAATAACTTTGCGTTGTTATTATACAAGTGAAATAACGACGCCGAGGCGATATTAACCATTATATGTTTTCCTCTTACGTTTAATTCTTTATTTTGAAAAGAAGTTCTTGATTGAATAAAGGAAAATGCATTGTTTTTTTTAACATTACTTATTTGTTCTGTATTACAATTTAATATATTGTTTTGAGGATTCCTTAAATGATTTCGTGTTTCTAGCCTACTTTCCTAAGAAAGTAAGGCTTATCAAATCTGTGTGATCTGTTCCCTACTATCTTTTGAACTGCTCGATGGATCTTCTTGAAATTTAGTATGGGTATTTATGGACTAGAGACGATGTTTTTAAATCCTTTCCAAGTGGTGAGCACGAGAAAGCGACAAAAATTCCCGTAAAAAAGCACTGGAATGTAAACAATGGATTTCTATCCTATTTCTGTTAGTATTTCATTGTCTTAAACAAAGGAATATTATCCTTCTAGCTTTAATCCATTAATAAACTTAATTTAGTTAAATTCGACAGCTAAATTATAAAGAAATTTAAATTATACAGATTTAATTATTTTTTTATGTTTTCTTTGTTTCTTCAGAAAAAGGACAATTTCTACTTTTTATAATCAACAGATATTAGAATTTAAAAATAAAAGTAGGGTTTTTCGTTTATGACATTTTAACGACTTCTAAATTCAACAACAACAAAAAAGGAACAAAAAAAAAAAAGAAAGAAATTTAAGAAATAGCATAAGGAAAGGGTTCTTGTTTTATAAGTATAAAAATTGGTATTAAAAAAATAAAATAAAAAATAAAATAATTAAAACTTTAAGCCAATTAAAGATTCAAGTCATTTTTTTAACATCGAGAATTTATCACCGAAGCTTTCTCTTCAGTTTTGAATGTTTATTTGACGTTTGTCAATAGAATTTATATTCTTAAATGCTTCTTATTCATTTTAAAGATAAGTAAGTAATTAAAAAAAAGTTAAATTATGTTTAGAATCTTTTGGAGCACTTTTATTATTAAAAATTTTCCGTAATCGGTGGAATAAAAGTCCGGAAGTCTCATTTAGATGAACAGAATCTCCCGAATTGACTGAGCTCTGGGCTGAATGAATAAAAAGAAGCGGAAATATTTAGTTCAATAATTGTTAACAAAACATACGTCTCAGTTAATGATTGAATAGAAGGAATTTTACCAGTAGAATAACTGATGACCCTTCCAAATAGACGAGGCATTGTTGTACAGAACAAGAACAATCTGTGTATAATAATAGATATCAGAAGTTAAAGTGTTCATTTCCTAACTTAGAAATCTTGTTTTAAAATTGCTTTTAAAAGTTCGCTGTAATTAATTATTACCTGTAATAAATGAAACTAATAATTAATCTTTTACGTTTTTGAGGAACCTGATATACAGAATACATGTAAGAAATGAAACTATTGTATATATCAAGTTCCTTCAAAACGTAAAAGATTGCATCTAACGTGAACCAATAAAATTTAATTATTGGTACTTCATAACTTCTATAATATTTCTAGTAATATTTTTACATAGACATCCAGTCGACATACTCCTTTTAATATCTTCTAAAAATACAATATTTCCTTTGCTTAAACAGGAAACTTCATCAGGTTCTGAGGGCAGGAAAAAAACTTTTCCTTTTCCTCTTAGAATTCGTTAAAAAATTATACAATAAGTGTTTTTTTTTTATTAAATCATTTTTAGGAACAATTAATTTTTTTTAACGAATTCTAAGAGGTCATAACCTGATGAAGTTTCCTGTTTAAGGAAGGAAATATTGTATTTTTAGAAGATATTAAAAGGAGTATGTCGACTGGATGTCTGTACAACATATTAATTATTGTTAATTTAACTGTTTTTAAATTTAATTTTTTTTTTTTCAATAAATTACAATTAATCTTCGTTTTTTTTCACTATTCAAGAGGATTAAAAAATTTAAATAGTACTTAAGGTAGAATATTTACATAAATGAACAAATAAATAAATAAATTAGTTTAGAAAAAGTAAAAGAAAAATACCTAAGCTGATAATTACTTTTTAATTTATTTTTTCTAAAATTTTGTTTAAATGCAGATTATCACATTAAAAAAAACAGCATTATTATACTAAATATTAAACCGGAAAAGCTACTTTAACGACGGAAGGAATGTGGTACCTCCAAAAACTACACTAAAAACAAAACATACACATTAAAAATAAAATAAAGAAAATTCATGTGTTTGCCTCCGGTAGCCTCAATGAATTTTTCATGCGCAATTAAATAGAGAACCTAAAAGTAGATTGAGACCCAGTATTTTACTACACTTCCGTGCAGCTAAATCGACTCACCCCTTCAGAGCGCACAAAAAGGCGTATATTTTTTAAATGGCTTAACCGATTTTCAAAAAACTTTTTTTTTTGAAAGCCTAATGTTTTTACTTTACAATGACACCATTATCATTAAAATCTGTACAATATTTTCCAAATGAATTTGATCTGAACGTAAGCGTAGCAAAATGCAGTCTGAACGGAAACCACCAACTCTGTTATAAAATCCTCTATAAAATCCCACGTGGACCGATATTTCTTATCAGTCGCTTATCAGACGTTCATCTGTACACATCTCTGCAAGTTTAATTCATTGTTTTTACAAACCCATAGATACTACGCCAGAAGATGCCACACAAGTTGTTGCTTTGTTGCAAGCAGGCCACAGTCAACGAGAAGTCGCTCGTCAACTAAACTTGAGCCAATCTGCTGTCTCAAGAGTATTCACAAGGTTTCAGGAAACTGGTACCTTCACTCGGAGACCACATACTGGACGGCGCCGATGCACATCTGAGAGGGACGATCGCTTTTTATCGTTTCAACTTCACTGCGAAATTGCCATCTCACGGGCGTCGATCTGCAACAGGAGCTGAGACAAGTTCGTGGAGTAGCTGATAGTCAATGGACAGTCAGAAGACGCTTGAAGGAAGCCAACCTCACTCCAAGACGGCCCACTAGAGGCCCAAAATTGACCGTAAGTTACCGCACAGCACGACTCCAATTTGCTCGGGAACACGTCAATTGGAGCATCGAGCAATGGTGATCCGTCCTATTCACTGATGATAGCAGAATGTGTCTCCGTGGTAATGATAAGAGAGGCCGGGTCTACCGGCGTCCAGGAGAGCGATTTTCACAGTGCAGTTTTGCTGAAACAGTCTCGTACGGCGGCGGTTCCTGCAAGATGTGGGTTGGCATATCCCTTGAGGGAAAAACAGATCTTGTTTTCATATCTGTTGGAGGCCGGAGGGGGGGGGTCTGACTGCTCGACGATACATTGAGGACATTCTCCTGGATCATGTTGTGCCCTATGCAGGATATATCGGGGAAGACTTCATGTTGAACGACAATGCCCGGTGTCATTCAGCACGAACCACTCGGCAATTCATGGAGGAGGTTGGTCTCGAGACGATGGAGTGGCCAGCCCTCAGTCCCGACATGACTCCGATTGAGATTTGTGGGACGAGCTCAAACGGAGGGTCCGAACCAGAAATTCGGCACCGTCTAATAAAAACGAGCTCAAGATTGCGCTGGAGGAGCAGTGGAATGGGATCCTCCAAGACTTTGCCAAAACCTTAATAGGGTCTATGAGGAACGGCATGCAAGCTGTCGTACAGGCAAGGGGAGGCAATACCAAGTATTGATTAATAAAAGTTTCCTTGTTTTGCTTGAATTTTTTGTTGTAATTTAATTTTTAAGTATCCCCAAATTTTTTTCCTAAGCATGCATTTTGCTTGCGTTTTCATTCAAAATGCATTATAAAACAAAATATTGTACAGATTTTAATGATAATGGTGTCATTGTAAAGTAAAAACATTAGGCTTTCAAAAAAAAATGTTTTTTGAAAATCGGTTAAGCCATTTAAAAAATATACGCCTTTTTGTGCGCTCTGAAGGGGTGAATCGATTTAGCTGCATGTAAGTGTAGATGATATTCCAGGATAGCTATTTCATGCTCATTAGCGAGAATATCATCAGCTGAGAATATTTTAGTTTAATTTTTGGAGGTATCATATTCTTTTTGACTCATATTTCTCTTCATTTCCGTATCTTGCTGTTTTACTGGTGACTATTCCCAGCTGATGAATGATAATGAGCGTGAAATAGCTATCCTGGGATGTCACTTAGTACAACCCTGGGTCTCAACCTTTTAATGTGTTGATCTGCTCTAACCACTTTCTAATTACGTATTTTTAAAACCATTGTTACATTATTAGTACAGTAATAAATCAATCCCAAAAACCAATTCCGATTTTTAGTTAACTTGATGTATTTCGCGTCCTTTCAATTAATTAGGTTAGATTAGAAGACCAAACACATCATATCATAAA